>PVIH01007343.1:0-27153 GCA_004025045.1 Sigmodon hispidus
CTGCATCCTCTCCAGCATAGGCTGTCATCTGTGCCTTTTATCTTAGCCACTCTAACAGGTGTTAGGTGGTATCTCAAAGTTGTTTTGATTTGCATTTCTCTGATGGCTAAGGATGAAGAGCACTTTTTCAGGTGCCTTTCAGCCATTCGTAGTTCCTCTGCTGAGAATTCCCTTTTTAGATCTGAACCCCATTTTTTGACTCAAAAATAATTCTACCAGGCTACAACAGATAGTTACAATCTGGTGCCTACAAAGATGACCCTTGTTGAACTAAATGGGTTCACAAAACAAATACAAAAGTCATAAACCTGGGAAAGAACTAAAAATGATGAAGTATGGGTAGTTAAAGCAAGGAGATAGGAGAGTGTGAGGAAAGATATTAATCAAAATTCATGATACACATGTATGAAATTATTAACAAAATTGAACATTGCAAAAACAATAAAATTTGTATATAGCCATTTAACTATTCAGTCATTTCCTGCTTAAACCTTAGCAAATCACCTATGGCTGCTGGGGCAATTTTCAAACTACTCCTCAGCCATCTTCATCTACAGACTTGTCTGGAAGACCCTTTCCTGAAACTGAGTGTGAAAATCAGTGCTAAGTCTAGAAATCTATCTCAGCTGGTTACAATATGGTTTAAACCCTCCATAACTGGATGCCAACTCAACTGTCAGTTTCATTCTGTAAACCAGATTGCACATTTTTCAATATACAAGTAACACTGAGAAATCTAGCACATAAAATAAGAATTCTGCTTTCCCAGTTTCTGTATTTTGTTTAAAGATTGTTGTCTTCAAGAGCATTTTTTACATGTCCTGCTATACCATGAGTAACTGTAATAAAAAGTTTCTGATTCGTCTAGGCCTGAGGTCTGGAGAATTCTTCCCACTTGCAGTCTCACAGATACTTATAAAATAATTACACAAAGGCTTACATTAATTACAAACTGTTTGACTTATGGCTTAGGTGCATTATCAGCTAGCTCTTTCAACTCAACCAATTTTCATTGATCTATGTTTTGTCACATGGCTCATAGCTGTGTTTTTTACGTCTTGCTTTCTTGGGCACCAATTCACAGCATCTCCCTCTTGACTCTGCTTCCTTCCCTTTTACCAATGCTTGGATTTTCTGCCTGCCTATAAGTTGCTTTTCCATAGGTCAAAACAATTCCTTTGTTATGCAATGGTAATTTGCAGGGCACAGAAAAACAACTCACATCAAGTAACCATAGATTCTTTAATAATCATCTACCTAAAGGTTATTTCAGAAAATGTCTTCCCTTTAAGTCTTTTCTGATCTCTGACAATAAATTATCCTTTTAAAAAAAATTCAGTACTTTTACCTTTTATGGACTGTACTGCAATGTAACTTCTCAAATGTTTTTTTGTGTGAGTTTATGAATAGTAGTTGCTTTCACTGCCTTTCTATCTGACCTTGAAAGGAAGAAACTATTCACTCAACTTGTTACTATGACTTGGAAAGACTAGATATAAATAAACTTTAGAATAATGGAACAGAATAGACACCATTTATTTCTGTAGAAAAAATACTCTGTAGAGCCACTTTTTGTCAACTTAAGGTGGATTGGTTTTCTTGATGTCTCTATTCTCTATATTAGTAAGGCAAAATAGAACTCTATTAAGTGCTAAAATGGAATAAAGTCAAATATATTCAGTGCTCTGGAATTCAAATCTCAAACTCATCATTACTGTGACTGCAGAACATCTTTAATGGATATCTTCTGTTTTTGAATTCCAACTATAAAACAAGTCTGAGATGTCCACCTCATGTGATTAGAAGGCCTACACTTGATATAATGCTATGCAACACACCTGTCAATAAATGAAGAGCATTATAAAAAATGTACCCTGAGATTAAAGATCTTAGTGATTATTCAAACAATATTGCCAATATGTAATATATAATAAATCAAAATAAATATGATTTTGTATGTTTTCCTGATACAAATACAAAGTCAGTAATATGAAGGTAAATATTTTTATGGTAAAGGTAAACTTAAGTATGCACAGACTTCCCTTCAGGTGAATCTTAAAATTTTGTAAACTCTTATTCTCCCAAGTAAGCATCCCAATGGAAAACCATTGTCTTCTATAAAACAAAGAATCAGCACCACCACATAGTCCCTCCCTTTCATTCTCAGGCTGCCTCTTTTAACAGTTCATACTAAGAAGCAAGTACTTCTGTCTAGGGCCATATTCCAGACTCACTCTTCCCCTAAACAGATTTATCCTACATCTTATTGAGTGCATTTGTGATATCCACGGTTGCTTGTCATATTTTGATTAAAAGGACCATTAAAATATTGGAAAAATTAAACAGAATTTAAAAGACAGTGATCCTAGATTTTTAAAGTCTGTCTAACATAACTCTACTCCATGATCACATTTTCAGTTATACCTACCATGGCTAGATGAAACAGATTAATAAAATAAGGAAAAGAAAAAATAGTTATTTTTAAAAAATGTATATTTATATTTAGTGTGTGTGTGTGTGTGTGTGTGTGTGTGTGTGTGTGTGTGTGTTTATACCCATGCCAAAGCATGCTTGTGGATCTCAGAGGAGCTCAAAGGATACCTTGCAGTCATTGGTTTTCTCCTTCCAGCATGTGGGTTCAGGGAATCTGACAATCACCAAGTTAAGAGAAGCACATTTTCCCAGTGAAGCTTCTTTAATACTGAAGGTCAGAACCTTTTATGAAGAGTTTCATAAATAGCATGCAATATACTTCAGTGTTATATTCCACAGTTTGGAAAATTCTCTAAATTTGGATGCAAGATTTTGTATGTTTGTATTGTGCTTTCCTTTAAGGATGGTTGACTAAGTGCAGGGCACTTGAGGACTAAGAGCTCTTAACTGGGTCCTCTAAAGAGGCTGAACTTCAAAAATAGCTGGAACCCAATGTCTACATTCCACTGTAAGGGAGAAAAACGTTGAAGGCATTTGTTTTTTATTTGATTTGTTTCTAGTTTTCTTTCAGTTTTTCAGGTGGATCATGCATCTGAGGATTATTCAGGCACTTACACAATTAAAGGTACAGATAAGTCTTATATCCAATAAGTTAAGAACAAACATTTATAATGAACCTCACATATTTTAACTGTGTGAACTTATTTGTAAACAAAGACACATAAAGAATTGACAAAAGTCAATAAGACAAATGGTAAAGGGCTAAAAATATGCCCAAGAAGTAATGATCTCTCAGTACCCATAATGGGTAACTCATAGCACCTCTAACTCTATATTGAGGATATCTGGCATATTCTTTTGAACTTTAAAGGAACTGGCATGTACGTTTGTACACATGCATATTTTTTAAAGTAATAAATCTTTTTTAAAAAAATAATGAAAGAAGTAAATTTGTGTTTAAATTCATTGTGTAAATAGTGAATTTTAAAAATAGGAAATACTTCTGACATTATTATAAATTCATCTCTTTAAAAGTTGCATGATGACTACATAATAAGTGACTAAGAAGAATTTGCTACCAGGCAACCCAAAGCAACCACACTAAGATGCACTCACCATCCTAAGATTCAAAGAGAACTACAGATATCGAAGAATGAAACACCCAGCAAACAAAGAAAATACCAAGTATTATCACCTCTAATCACTTTAGTTATCCTAAACTCACAAAGATGCATCCATTAATAGCTAAGACAATATGCCTCCACCAGAACCTAGTAACCTTATTACATTAGTCCCTGAGAAATACAATATGTCTAAAGCATGAGACATAGACTTTAAATTGGCAATTAAAAATATGTTCAAGGACCTTAAAGAGGATATGAAAAGAAATCTCTTAATGGAATCTGTAGGAACTGAACCAAACAATGGAATTTAAACAGGTCAATGTCTAAAAGTGATATACATGGATAAAAAATGACTTTATTCATAATAAATAAAAAATATAAAGAAGTAGAAATAGGCTCACCAAAAAGCCCCACCTGCTATAAACTGAAAATAAAAAAAAAGGAATCCCCTTAAAAAGTCTCACAGGTAAGCCTTATCAATAGATAACAAAACATGAAAGAAAGAATCACTACCATTGGAAACAAAGTAGAAGAAATTGATACCTCAGAGAAAATGTTAAATTAAAAAAATCCAAGCAAAAAATCTCAGAAATCTGAGGAAGTATGAGTAGATAAGTATCTGTGCATAATAAGAATATAAGGAGAACAAATTTAGGTCAACAACACAAAAATCTTTTTATTTTCAATAAAATCACAGAATAAATTTTCCCTAACTAAAGAAAGAAATGACTATTAAGATATATGAAGTACACAGAGCAGTTCATACATAGGACCAGCTAATATTTTACCTATGACGCATAAAACACTAAATGTTCACAACTAAGAAAGAATATTAAAAAAAAAAAGGAAGGGGGGGAAACAAGTAACATTCAAAAGCAGACCTATTACAATAATATCTGACATCTCAATGGAGACTCTAAACTCTAGAAAGGCCTGGATACATGTTCAACAAACTAAGGTACAGCAGGTGACTGCTCAGACTACCATGCTCAGAAATTATCAATGGAAATAAAGGGGAAACATTCAACGATTAATACAATCTTAAATAGGATCCATATACCAGTCTTTCTCAGTAGAAGGTACAAGAATGAAAACTTCTGTCTAAAGAAGAGATTAACCACACCAAAAAAAGAAAAGAAAGAGGGGATAGAAAACCCAAACTATAACAACAAAATAGTAGGGACCATGGGACTGCCTGCCTCCTGCCCAGGGAGGGGATGGGGAGTTGTGGAGAAGAGAGAATGACCTGATGTGTTGAGAAGGGAAAGGGACCTTGAATAAGGATATACAAGGATAGAAAGTGTGACTTCTTTGTTCATAATAAGAAAAAAATAAGAAAAAGAAAAAGAAAAACACTGCTCATTGATAACTCAATATTAATAGTGGTCCCAATTTTGACACTAAAAACAAAAACTAGGATTTGTATGACAAAGACTTCAAGTCTTTGGAGAAAAGCACTGAGAAAGAAGTCTTATCAAAAGATTAAAAAAATCTCCTTGAGAGCTTGTTTGGAGGTTCTAACAGGGTAGTGCAGATACTCGTATACCCTTGACTGAAGACCGATCCTCCGCTATTCAAGGAAGGTAGTCCTCTTCAACTGAGCGCGCGCGATAAGCAGGGATGTATTCACTCATTAGTGGACTCTAAACAAAAAACGCAAAAAGCAAAGAATGTCCAAGCTGCAAACAACAGCCCCTGAACAGCTTTTCATCTGAAACATCTGGATCCCACTCTCTCTAGAGGAACAGCTGACTCAGTCTTGATGTTGGGGTGAGGAAACTGGATCTGCCAGGAGTGGATGCTGAACTGTGCAATACTGAGACCTTGGGACTTCCTGCCCATGCTGGGGAGGAGATGGGGAGATGTGGAGAAGAGAGGGTGACTGGAAGGTGCGGGAGGGGGAAGAGACCTTGAATAAGGATATACATGGATAGAAAATGTGACTTTATTCATAATTTAAAAAAAAGAAGAAAGAGAAAAGAAAAGAAAAAAATAAAACCAAATGCAAAATAAATAAATTAATTAATTAATTAAAAATCTCCTGTGCTCATGGATTGGTAAAATTAACACAGTAAAAATGGCCATCCTACCAAAATCAACCTACAAATTCAAGGCACTGCCCATAAAAAATTCAATAAAAATCTTTACAGATCTTGAAAATTGAGGCACTCAACCTCAAATAAAAAAAGAAAATCACATTAAAATAATCTTGAACAATATAGGAATTTCCACAGGTCTCACCAGCCCTGATTATAAACCACACTACAAAGCTATAATAATTAAAAAATGCATGGTTTGGGCAAAAAAACAGACAGGTTGATCAATGGCATAAAATCCAAGGCTGAGACATAAATCTGCACACATATAAACACCTTCACTTTTACAAAGAAGACAGAAATACAGAATGGAAAAAATAATCTTAACAAATGGTGCTGGTCTAACTGGATTCAGCACAAAGAAACATGAAAATAGAGTGATATCTAACACCCTGAACAAACCTTAAATCCAAGTGGATAAAAGGCCTCAAGATAACACGAGATTTACTGAACCTGTTAAAAGAGAAAGTAGGAAATAGCCTTGAATAAATCAGCATTGGAAACAGTTTCCTAAACACAGCACCTATTATGTAGGCACTAAAATTGACAATTAATAAATGCGACCTTATGAAACAGAGAAGCATATATAAGGCCAAGGAAACTGTCAATATTACAAAACAGCTGCCTAAAAAATGGGGAAAATATTTCAGCAACTCCATATCTGATAGAGGGCTATTATCCAAAACATATAAAGAACTCAAGAAAATAGTCATCAATAAACCAAATAATCTGCTTAAAAATGGGGTACAGGTCTAAGTAGAGAATTACATTAGAGATATCTGAAATGGCTGAGAAACACTTAAAGAAATGTTCAGTGTTCTTAGCCATCAGGGAAACACAAATTAGAACTACTTTGAGATTCCACAATGCACTCCCAGAAGAACAAAAATAAGAAACACACACACACACACACACACACACAAATGACCGCTCATTTGGAGAGAAATAGAGGAACACTTCTCCATTCCTCATGGAAGTACAAATTTGTACAACCACTATGGAAATCAATATAGCAGTTCCTCAGAAAATTGAGAATCAATCTATTTCAAGATTCAGCTTTTGACATAAAAAGATGCCCCATCCTACCACTATCACAAGGATACTTGTTCATCAATGTTTATAGAAACTTTATTCATAATGGCCAGAAACTGTAAAGAACCTAAATGTCCCTAACCAAAGAATGGACAAAGAAAATGTAGCATATTTACAGGATGGAGTATTACTTAGCTCGTAGAAGAAATGGCATCATGAAATTTGCGACAAATCAATATAACTAGAAAAAAATCATCCTGAGTGAGGTGACCTAGTCCAAGACAGATAAACATGATACATATTTACTCATAAATGGATTTTAGCTGTTAAATAAAGGATAATCACACTATAATCCACAGATTCAAAGAAGTTGCATACAAAGGAGAGGTCTAGGAGGATATATATTGATCTTCCTGGAACAGGAAAATAGATTTTTCAGGCAGTCTTGGGGTGAGTGGAGTTGGGAACAGGAGGGATAAGGTAGGAGAAGAATGAAGGGAAGGAGAGAGTAACTGAAATATGTGGGTATTTAGGGGTAATATGGAAACCCAGTATTTGGAAACTTCCTGCAACCTATGAGGTTGCCACTATTGAGGACTCCTGGAGTCCTAGAGCATATGGAGTCTGAACCAGACATCTTCTTTAACCAGGCTAGCCTCCCAATGTTGGGACAGGGACACTAGCCCAGCCACAAAATCTATAATCCACAACCTTCTCTACCTTCAAGATGCACCAGGGAAATAGTCACTTAGAGCTTGTAATAATGCCCAAGCAATAATTGATCTAACCTGAGGCTCATGCCAGATTTAAAGCCATGACCCACAGTGTCCAGCAGGCCAGGATTGAGAAGCTGGATGGCTCAGAAACCTATGGTAGAACCAAACATGAATAACAATAAATAGATAGATAGATAGATAGATAGATAGATAGATAGATAGATAGATAAGTTAGTTCCTAATGATACTCTGCTATACTCATCAAAACAGTACCTATCCCAATTGTCATCAAAGAGGAATCCTCCAGTACCTGATGTGAGCAGATACAAAGACTCACACCTAAATGTTAGACAGAGTTCAGGGAACCCAGCAGAAATCAGAAAGGAAGGATTGTAGGAGCCAGATGGGTTGAGTACATCATGAAAACACTCTCAAGGAATCAGCTAAGCAGAGCTCACTGGGCTCACAGAGACTGAACTAGCAACTATGGTGCCTATATGAGTCTGAACCAGGTCCTCTGGATATATGCATATATACTATAATTCTTTAGCTTAGGGTTTTCTGCTGGACTCCTGACAATGGGTGTGAGTGTGTCTTTGACTGTTTTGCCTGCTTGTCGTACCTTTTTTTTCCTCCTACAGTGTTATCTCTTTCAGTCTTGATATCAGAGTTTGTGGCTAATCTTATTGTATTTTGTTATGTCAAGTTCCGTTGATAACACTGGGAGGTCTGCTTTATTATGAAACAGTGGATCTGGGGAAGAAGGAAGGAGAAGACAGAGTGGAGGCTGTGCTTGGGATGTATTGTATGAGAGAAAAATAAATAAAACAAAATTTGGTTAAAAAAACAACATAGATTAACTTATTAAATAAGAAAATAGGATTAGTCCTTCTCTAAATCCAACAAACACAATATACTACCATCAAGGATAAAACTTACCTGAGGATAAAGGGATAAAAAAATTATCACAATCAATGGACCCAAGAAGAAAGCAGGAAAAAAAATTTTAATATCTGAAAAAGAGTTCAAATCAAAATTAATTAAAAGAAATAGTGAAGAATATTACATACTCATCAAAGGAAAAAAAAATCCACCAGGTAGCTATTTTCATTCTAGGTATTTGTGTACCAACAAAAGGACACCCAGTTTCATCAAAGATATACTGCTACAGCTTAAATCACATATTGACTCTAATCAGTCGGTGACTTCAGTTCCCTACTCTTGCCAACTGACAGGTCATCTAGACAAAAACTTAACAGAAAAAATGTTGGAGATAAATGATATTATAAACCAAATGGTGGTAACAGATATACACAGAACTTTTCAGCCAAAAACACACAAAAAAAACTTCCCAGCAGCTTGTAAAACTACCTCTAAAAATGATGACATATTTAAACATAAGGCAAATTTCAACAGTTACAAGAAAATTCAGATAATATCCTAGAACCTGTCTGGTTACCACAGAGTAAAACTGGATATCAACAACAACAGAAAGTATACAAACTCATAGAAACCAAACAAATTACTACTGAATGAACAATGTGGCACGACAGAAATTAAGAAGAAAACTAAAAACATTTTGGAACCAAACAAAAATGAAAGTATATCATATTCAAACCAGTGGGACATAATTAAGGCAGTTCTAAGAGCCAAAATAATAGTACTAAGTGCCTACATATGTATATCTAGTTAAGTTGCTAGCCAAAAGGAGCCTCAAAAAAACTCTCAAACAACTCGGGCTATTTACAAGGCTATTAGTTTTCCACAAATGGATTGTAAAGCCATATTGCTGCACTAATATATATTTCACACATAAGTTTAATTGGAGTCTGTGTAGAGCCTCTACTTCTATTGGCTCTTGTTCATAGTCCTGAAAGGTTTCTCCATGTTACCAGAAGAGAAACATACACCAACACAACTACAAACTATACAATCTACAATTGTGACCCATCTGCCTAATATACTGATGCAACAGTAGCACAAATACTGAGGGAGATACCAACTACAATCTGATCAGGCTTAAGAACATTCCCTGATATGAAGTTGATGCCTGCCATTGCCTAGGTGATCATGAACTGGATAAGACAGCAGTCTAGGGGGATAAAAAATACTACTATTCTGCTAAAGGAATATGGCAATAAAGTGACTCCAACAACATTCTGCTATACACATCGATCAGGTCCTAGCTTACATGGGTAAGATATAATTTCTCCTGTAGGAGATACAAACCAGTAGAGACTCACAACTGAAAATGTACACAGAATGAAAAACTTTGGAACACTATGTGCTAAATGGGATGCCTTCAATAAATGTCTCTTCTCAAGTCTTAAAGTAATATGTAGAAGAGGAGGCAAAATATTTTAAGATCCAGATTGGATGGAGCACACCCTAGAAATAGTGCCTTCCAGACACAACAAAACAGGTACACATGTAAACTCAAAAAGACTGTGGCAGCACACAGAGGGTCTACACATGTCTAAGCCAGATGGATTGCCTGTGTTGAGAGGGGAAAGTAGACATCAGCTTTCATCCAAAACCAAGAAGCTATCTCCGGTTGACATTCTCTCTAAAGTAAAAAATTAGTTTTCCTCAAAGAAATCTCACTGGGTACACAACCCACACTTATGTGTAGGCCCCATACCCAGTAGTTGATGGTCAACACAAAATGAACTCAACTACATATTTGGAAGTATTTTGTCTCATATGTCTTTGTGTATTATTTTACCTTACTAGTCTTTTTTCTCATTTTTATTATTAATAAAGTCTCATTTTTATCCATGTATCCCCTTGTTCAAATGCATTTCCCCTCCCACCCCTACAAGTCACTCTTCTCCCCATCTCCTTATCTCCTCTCTGGCAAGGACAGGAGGTCCCAAGGTCCCAAGGTGGCTTAATTCAGCATCCACTCCAGACAAATCCACATTCCTCATCCCCACATCAAGACTGGCTCAAGTGTTCCTCTGTAGGGAATGGGCTCCAAAGTGCCAGTTCAAGGTGCTTCAGACCCCAAGCTGTTCAGTGCTTGTGGTTTGAAGCTTGGACATGCTTTGCTTTTTGTTTAAAGTTCACTAATAAGTGAATACATCCCCAGCTTATCTTTCTGGGATTGTGAAACCTCGCTCATAAGGATATTCTCCATATCCATGCATTTGCCTGCAAATTATAGAATATCATTGTTTCTTACTGCTGAGTAGTACTCTATTGTGTAAATGTACCACAGCTTGTTAATCCATTCTTCAGTTGAGGGGCAACTAGGTTGTTTCTAGGTTCTTTCTTTCTTTCTTTTTCCTCTTTCTTTTTTTATTATGAATAAAGTCACATTTTCTATCCGTGTATATCCTTATTCAAGTTCTCTTCCCCCTCCCAAACCCTCCAGTCACTCTCTCTTCTCCACATCTCTCCATCTCCTCCCCAGGATGAGTATGAAGTCCCAAGGTCCCAATATTGCTCAGTTCAGCATCCACTTCTGGCAGATCCTGTTTCCTCACCCCAACATTAAGACTGAGTCAGGTGTTCCTGTAGAGGGAGTGGGATCCAAGGTGCCACTCCCAGGTGTTTCAGATCCAAAGCTCTTCAGGGGTTGTGGTTTGCAGCTTGGACATGCTTTGGTTTTTGCTCTTTTATTGTTTACTGTCCACTAATGTGTGAGTACATCCCCTGCTTATCTTTCTGGTTTTGAGACACCTCACTCAGGAGAATATTCTCCAAATCCATCCATTTCCCTGCAAATTTTAGGATATCATTTTTTCTTACTGCTGAATTGTACTCCATTGTGTAGATGTTCCACAGTTTGTTAATCCATTGTTCAGTTGAGGGACATCTAGGTTGTTTCCAGGTTCTTTCTATTACAAATGCCGCTGCTATGAATATAGTTGGGCTAATGCCTTTGGAGTGCGACTGTGTATTTTTAGGGTATACACCCAGAAGTGGTATTGCTGGATCTTGGGGAGATTGATTCCCAGTTTCTTGAGAAACTGTCGTACTACATTCCAGAGTGGCTGAACAAGCTTATGCTCCCACCAACAAAGAAGGAGTGTTCCCCTTGTTTCACAACCTCTCCAGCCTAGCCTGTCATCTGTGCCTCTGATCTTAGCCAATCTGACAGGTGTCAGGTGGTATCTCAAAATGTTTTGATTTGCATTTCTTTGATGGCTAAAGAAGTTGAGCTCTTTTTCAAGTGCCTTTCAGCCATTTGTAATTCTTCTACTGAGAATTCCCTTTTTAATTCTGAACCCCATTTTTTGATTGAGTTATTCAAGGAAGATTTTGGGCTCTAGTTTCTTGACTTCTTTATATATTTTAGAGATCAGCCCTCTATCACTTGTAGGGTTGGTGAAAATATTTTCCCATTCTGTACACTGTCATTTTGTCGTATTGACAGTGTCCTTGGCTTTACAGAACCTTGTCAATTGCACGAGGTCTGATGTATTGATTTTTGTTTTTAGTGTCTGTGCCACTGGTGTTATATTTAGGAAGTGGTCGCCTGTGTCCATTCATTGGAGGTTATTTCCCACTTTCTTTTTTATCAAGTTCAGAGTGGCTGGATTTATTTTACCTTTCTAGTCTTTTGATTGTATGTTATGGTTTATAATTTTGTGATGTAAAGTGTTCTCTCTCTCTCTCTCTTTGTGTGTGTGTGTTTGTGTGTGTGTGTGTGTGTGTGTGTGTGTGTGAACATGCTTTTTGGTCTCCTGTTTGTTCATCTCATTTTATTTTTTTAAGAAAGGTGAGAGCTATAAAGGAGAGGAAGTAAGAAGGATCTGTGAAGCAAGAAGGAGGGGAACACCATGATTAGTCTATATTATATGAAAGTTTATTTTCACTAAAAATTGAAATAAAGTAAAATAAAAGTTATTTGTTGACATGCTGACTGTTCTAATAGCATTTAAATACTCTGTGTATTGAAGTATTCAAAGTCTGATATTTTATTTCAGGGAAGATGTGATCCAAACAATTTTCATATCATTTACAGAATCTTCTGTTGTCAAAGCACTACTTTACCATTACTATATCAGGTGGCCCCCTTCTCCTTATCTTGTTCTCAAATGACTGTTGTATTTCTACAGGTTATTCTCATTCTAGTATCTTAGACATCTAAGACATTGATTATATCTCTTTGATAATTTTTTGAACATTTCTTTCATGTACCATCATTTGTTTTTATCTGTGCTATAATCAGTATGAAGAATCTTTAAGTATATAATAATTTTCATTGAATAGCCTGTACCATCACCCATAATAGCATTTTATCTTGCTTAATTACATATTACAAATCTACCAGTCTTTTGAGTTGTATTTTTTTCAATTGAGAATGAGAGCTCTACCCTTTTTATGCTTTCTTAATTATGTTAGGCATGTGTGGGAAGGAAGGGAGTATGTGGTATAATAATTAGATCTCCTAAAATAGGTCTAGCTTATATGTTGAGTAATTTTGCATGATTTTACAAAGTTGATGTGTTTATTTTAATTTTCTCTTATCTCAGAAACAGTGTTTAGATTCTAGGGAAAACCCTGTTTTCTTTTTATTTTGATATTAAAATACAATTTTCAGAGGAATGTGCAAAAACATGGTTGATATTTTTAAAATAATCTGTCTGGTCCCGTAATAATATGGGGGGTACTATATTAATTATAGTAATACTAGAAATTAATAAAATATGGTTTGTTTCAAGTAATTTGCAGAGCCTGCTGTAATAACTGTAGAATGTCTGAAGCACCATTATGAGACAAACACTGTTAACAAGCTGTGGAATTCCAGATACTCTAATTTCTAACCAAGTCTCATCACAACTAATGTTATTCAACTAAAGCCAGTAGAGCTGAAAATCTATACACACAAGTTTTAGTCACTGGTATATTATATTTCCTCTGTATTCTCTTTTTTTGTTTCCATGGTTGTGAAGCATTTGACATCAACTTCTGATATTCTTAATCATTCTTTATTCTATATTTGAAAATATGATGTATTTTAATAGAAATTATAATAAGGTAGATAGATATGTAAAGCCTATCCATGTAGGCTTTCCTCAGATAATTGGGGAATACAGAATTTACTTATTTTTATGTCTATTGTTCTAATTTTATATTCTATGTCATATGATTAGTGAAAATGTATATTTTCATTGTAAAAAGCAGCAATTCATCTATAAAATATTTCATGAGTGGGACACCTTGCCTGAAATAGGATCTTTAGCTTACCATGTCCTTTTAACTGTCTTTTTAAAGATCTCTCCATGTTCATTTTGCATCATATTGAGGCTAGTGAAGCTATGGGATTGTTATGTTGTAAAAGTCCAATGAATATAGTTTCAAGAAGCTTGTGTACTAGCCCTAGAGATAGTAGATAACAGGGAGGAACTTAGGAGAAATGTGTGGACTACCTTGGGAAGCAGAAATAAATGAAATCTTCTAAATAAACTAGGGGAAAGGGGAGGTTAAAGGGGGAAAGAATGAGAGAGGGATGGAGTGAGAGGGCAAAGAAAAATACATCTTGATAGAGGGGGGGCCATTATGAGGTTGTGAAGTAACCTGGTACAGGAAAATCTCAGGAATCCACAGGGATGATAGTGGAGAGAGTGCCTGATCTGGCCTTTTTCTGTAATCAGATTGGTGACTACCCTAATACTCAGCATAGAAACATTGGTTCTTCATCCAGTAATTGAAAGAAGCAGATCAAGAGAAACACAGCCAAGCACTAGGCCAAGCTCTAGGAGTTCAGTTGAAGATACAGAGAAGAAATTGTATGAGCAAGAGAGGACCAAAATCTTGAAGGGAAAACCAACGGAGACATGACTTGAGCTTATGGGAGCTCAAAGGATCTAGACCAATAGCTGTGGAGCCTACACAGGTTCAACCCTGGCCCACTACATGTGTGTGACAGTGGTGAAGCTTGCTCTGTATTTGTTGCCCATTGCGGTGGGACCAAGATCTGTCTCTGTCACATGAATTGGCTTTTGAAAACCTCTTCCTTGTAGTGAGATATCTTGCTCAGCCTTGATGCATCAGAGAGGTGCTTAATCCTGCCTCAACTTGATAGGCCATGCTTTGTTGAATACTGTGAGAGGTTTTACAATTTTTGATAAATGGATGGGAGGGAGTAGTAGGGAGGTGTGATGATATATTGTATACTTAACAGAAATAGTCAAGAATATCAGAGGACAGAGCCAAGCCATGAAGGTCAAGAGTAGTGACTCGGGCCTTTAATTCAATCATGAATTCAAAGACAAATAAAGCCAGGTGGTGCTGATACCCACTTTTAATCCTAGCACTATGAAAGTTGATCCAGGAATTAAAATAACTGGGCAGGGGGAAGGGGGAGAAGATAAGGCAGGAGAAGACAGAAGTTCTCTGTTTTTTGCCTGCTCAATCTTCCTAATCAGTCTGAGAATGTATCTACTTCGTTTGGCCTGAGAAGTTGTCTGGGTGACAATTGGCTGTGGTTTCTGCCCTTTCTCTCTAATATTTCAGCTTTTCTCCAATATCTCACACTGGTTTTTATTATAATACCAAACAGAATTTGTTCAGTAAGGAGGTGGGGAAGGGAATGGGAAGAGATAAGGGAGAGGAGACTGTGGAACAGTTGGTATATAAAATATATTCAAATAAATTTAAAAATAAGAACATAAAAAGAAGCTTTGCATATAGTTATATTATATTATGAGCTCCATATTATGAATATAGTGTAGACAAAGTGAGATTCCCTTTCCATTTTTTCCACTTTCCCATTTACCTTAAAGTTTCCTATGAGCAACACAAGCAAACTTTCTTGTAAACACACCAATAAATTTGCATCATATTAAGATTCTGAATCTCAAAGAAGTTCAGGAGCTAAAGTAACTGTTGCTTGGGAGAAAATATTTCAAATTTTATATAGCTTCTTGTTTTAGAGAATGAAATCCACCCAGTCTTATAAACAGACTTCAGCTTCAAAGCCAGCTTCACTCAACTGTGAAGTGAAAAGCAAGCCACTCTATCTAGACACTCTCCATTGTTCTTTCACTCAGGAAAACAATTTCTATTCACACAGTCATACTGATATTTTAACATAGTTAAATTGTCAAATAAAATGGCAAAAGTGTATTTGTAACTTAATCTGTCTCTGTTGTTGTACTATAGGCTGAATGGCTCTAAAGCTCAATGGGCCTTACCATTCTACCTCTATGCTTATTGGTATTTTAAATATTGTTAACTTGTAGATTTTACATATAACTCTGTGGTAGGAATGTTCAACTGTATGTTGTAAATATCATTCTGTAAATAAAGGAACTGTTTTGGTCTGTACCCAGTACCATAGAAGTAGGCGGGGAAATTGAGTCTTATGTAGGTGGAGGGCAGAGTCGGACAGTCTCGATCCAGCAGCCAAAGAAGCATGTAGGAATACAGGTGAGCCATGGGTAGTGGGACACATGGCAGAACAGATGAATGGAAATTGATTGAATTAAGATGAAGGAGTAAGCTGGAAGTGTGCCTGAGACAAAGGCTAACCAGAATGAAATTAATATAAGTGTCTGAGTCACTTTGGGGAGGAAAAAGGGCTACAGGCAGGTCTGGGCTCTGCCGGAAGGGGTCAGAAACCTCGTGTAACATAGCTCTGATATCTTTTACATCAGCTTAATTCATAGCCAGCCTCCTGATTTACACATTCAGCTTATTCTTAGAATGATACTGAACTGAATATGCCTAAACTATCCATTGTTGTCTCACTGAAGTCATCCCTCTTCCTGAACTGACACAAGAGCCATTCTTTCATTTCTCACTTTTCTGTGCTTTGCGCATTACACACACACACACACATATATATGTATATATATATACACTACATTCTTTTCTTACCTCTATTCTTTATCCTCTACAAACAGAATTGAACACTTCTCTCTGCACAGACTCAGGCTCATCTAGATATCAGCATCTTTCTTCTGGATATAATAGTTTTTCTGACTTCTTGTCATCTATCTTCTCTTCAATGTACAATTCACACATGCATAAGACTGAACATTTAAATGGGAAATCAGATGATATTATTCAGCATTTTTATGTCCTTCAACTTTTCTTTGCTGAGTTTAAAAGTAATTCTGGGGCCAACTCAGTCATGTGGCTCTATGGTACAGTAAACTTCTCCCCCACTTCAGATACTTCAGAGCTATTGATGTCAGCAGTAAGTCCAGCTTTTTTCCACTTCATGCCTTTGATAGTAAATGCTCCCTTAGTCTGATATACTCTATTCTTTCTCCTTGGGATTTTCACCTCTTTGTCTTATCTAAACTGCTGTGTCACTATCTCATTTTAAGGAAATTAACTCACCAGCTTCAGATGACCAGTTATAGATGAGGCAATAAAATTGAATTAATTTATGAAATAGTTTTTCATTTTCTAAATGTTTTTCAACTTACATTTTCCCAATTAGGAAAATCAACTCTTTGCATCATTCTTGGAAAAGAAATAAACACAGTGACTTCTGATGCTTTCTTGCTGGTTCTTATCACCAGAGAAACTAATATTTTCCATGGGACAATCCTCTCTTGCATGGAACAGTCACAAAAGAGGCAATATCTCTGTCCTAACACTAACATCAACCATCTGTCTTAGCCTTTGTGACTTCTACATACCATACACATTTCTAACTGTGTGGAGGTATCATCTTCTTTTTGAAAAAAATCAAAGAAATAGTTAAGAAATTTTTATTTAAAAAATATTTCTGTTTACAAATACCTTGAGTTAAGATTGAAACATCAGGAGCTAGGGTAGCAGTTAAAATTAATGACTTTCATAGTAAGTGAGGAATGAAATATTAGGACTTCATACTCTCATATATTATATCTCCTCAACAATGCACTTCATATGAGGCACAAGATATTAACAAAAATGTACTCTCAGAAAAAGGGACATGGAGTCAATATTTGACTGTTGGCTTTAGGTTCCTTTCCCTGAAAAATGAGAAGCTTAATCTCTTTCTTTATAAAAAAACAAAAGAAAAGAAAAGAAAGTGAAAATTCAGATGATGGAAAGGTGTGGTCCAGAAAGCAGGAATACATGTACAGAAATTCAATATAGTTGCTGCAAGCAATGGAGGATATCTTCAGAAAGTACTATGGAAAACCTTGTGGATTTAGCACTGCATTCAAAATCCAGGATAGCATATTGGGATATTTTTATGGATTGATAGGTAGACTAAATGGAAGAAAAGTGATGGAGAATCAGAAAGTTCCAGAACACTGGTCAGTTTCATTTGTTTTTAGGTTCAAAATTTTTAGAGATTGCTACAGCTATCTTTTCAGTGTCTGTGGATGTGTGTGTTTTGGGGAAGGTATATTAGAGAATAAGTCAGTGTATCTGTGGAACCCTTCCTATTTGTGGATTGGCTGTTTCATTTGACTTATTTAAGTAACCCTTCTTAAATCTTTGTTTATTAATCTACAGAATGAGGTTTATGATAATTAAATCATTATTCAATATAAAGTGACAGACAGAAATCATACCATAAGCTATTGTTGTAAATATCATCAGATTAAGTACAGAACCAGTTGTCTTTATGACAAAATATAATTGTGTTTTTAGCCTGTGTGGCTCTGCATACAGATTCTTTTTCACCAAACCATGTACTTGTAAGCTTCTGTACCTGAGTGATGGAGTACCAGCTCTGAATCTAGAAAGTACAGCTCATTTGAAATACTTGATAATTTTCATTGGTATCTGAGTTAAAATATAGCAAGTGCAATCCCAGTACACCTACACAAAGCAGTCCCAGCTGAGTACCTTTGCTGACGGCCTGCACATAGCCCTCTTGATAACTGTCAGAAAAGAGACTAAACAAGATTATCTGTTTGGAATTCCTTCAGTGTCTAGGTAATTAAGCCAGAATTTTAAGCTAAGTTATTTTAAGAAGAAATAAAACAAAGGGCTAATGAATCTGAAATAAAGAGAATTAATGACTATTAAGATTTGGTGTTATTCTGTGCACTTCCCTAGAATGTCATCTTGCTCTTTATTTAACACTCAAATATCCACAGAAACCAAAAGGGAAGAATCAATTTCAAGCTCCTTAGATAACATTTTACCCATTCTTCTATCCATGTTCAAGTGTGTAGCCATTGGCTAATGAGCCCTGGAGAACATTTCAAAACAGCCCTGTTTGCCTTTGCAGCACTACAAATATATTCTACTTATCTTCAGGACTGATTATACTTAATCTTTGTTTTTAGCGGAACAGAACTGAAATATTCCTGAAGGAATATTTGCCCTATGTCTAAGAAAATAAGTGATAATTTTCCTGCCAAAGAATGGTTGATGATCAGCAGATGTTACTAATATATATATAAAATAATTGCAAAGGCCAACTGATATTAGAAAGCCAGTAGTATTTATTATTTATTTACAAAATGTAAACATTATAGAAACAGAAGACACTAATAATTATGTGATATTTCAAGAATGCATCAGAGGTATTGATTCACAGGGACCACACTACCACTTATTGAGTGTCTTCATGGCAAGTGCTTATTATAAATGTATGCAATATTGGTGCTCTGTCTTTGTTAAGATAAAAATTGGTATCATTTTATTATATAAAAAATGTTATTGCTTAAACAACATAGTCAGACTATGCCACCTATAATCAGGTTTGCCTAATTGAAATATCAAATTTTTTTGTATACTTGCTTCTTACTGGTGTCTGACATCTCTGTTTTGACAACTAGGACCTCATAATATTTTCATTTTGTATCTTTGCACTGTATGAAGAAAGGCTTGGCCTTATACTTAGCTATTCCAAGATGTGGTTTTAATGAATACCTTAATGATGAAGTGACAAAATTAGTACACAGATAAGCTGTGTCTATGGTGGTGGCAAATGTTAGAAGGAGTGTTCTAATTTTAAAACCTTTACCTTGAAATTTTGTCCAACTACTCACTTTTGGGTTTATCATCCAGAGATTTAGTTAAATACAGAATCAAACCAAAAGTAGTATTTGTACTAACCTTACCTGACTTATTGAGGTATTATAACCACAAAGATTAGAGATATCAACTTACATACTTAAGTTGGTTAAAAACTCAATGATACCTTCAAACTTTATGTCCCTCTTTCCATGCAATCTGTCATATTCACAACCTTAAGAATTAGCACACAAACACTTTTTTGAGAGTATGGCACTAATCTCTTAAATGTAGAATTCATTGCAATTATATTTTATGATGATTGGTTATCATCAACAGATACTAAATAAGTGAGTACATGTTTTTGTAATGACAGGATGCATGCATCAACAGTTGACATACTTTATAATTATAACACAGAAAAAAAAGCACAATGTAACTTAGTTAACGAATCCAAAAATGCAATGTAGGAACATCATAATTTTATGTAAAATGTATATTGAAATAAATAGAGATAAAAATCACAGTTTGTCTTCAATTTATTTTCAATGTGTAGAAAAAATTATCTTACATATTCATCTATATAGAGAGAGACAAAATTATATGCTATGTAATATTGACATTCATAGAATCTAGAGAAAATTTATATATATGCATATACGTTATTTCTTACAACCCTTCCACAAGTGAAAATTTATGTGAGATTAACTTTACAAATGTGAATGTATAATTAGAGTATATAGTTAATGATGCTTGCCAAAAGATTAGAAGCACAAATGAGGAATTTAAAAAACGAGGACTGAAAATTACACTTATTGAGTTTGGAACTATTTTCTACTAAGGCATACATGGAGAAATATTTTAAATGGAAATCTTTAACACTTAGGTGTTATTTAAAGACAGGGCAAATGAAACCATTTAAGGAGGGCTTTAGAAGCAAGAAGAACTGATGGAAAAATAAGTCCCAAATAATTATAGCATTGAAAAACACAGCAAAATACTGAATGGATACATGAAAAAATTAGGAAAGGATCATATAAGATAAACAAACAAGAAAAATGATGTCCTGCTGAGAAAAGACTAAACTACAATGTCAAGCATTACCAAGAAACTTAGCAATGTAAAGAGTGGGAAATCAAATATGGAATTATTGCATTCCATGGTGGCTTTAACAGACAAAGTTTATTTTTTGTAAGTAGTGGGTTAAGAAATTAACTAATGTGTGGCAAATGTACAGAAATTTAATTTAAGAATTAAAAGCATAAAAAATATTTGAAAGAAATATATTATGGTGGAGAACATAAAAGACTAGGTAAGTACTTTTAGCTCCAACCACCACATCAGAATAATACAAGAGTGGCTCTTACAATAGAGTTTATCACCTCCCTTTTGGCAAAAGCACACCCAAGTCAAAAGTCAAGGTGGCATCAGAGTTACCTGCAGGAAAGGCATCTCTTTATGATGTTAGTACCAGTCACTTTTACTGACTTCCTGAGAATTCTGTTTTCATGTATACTCAAAATGTGTTGTCACTTCCACATGCTAAACTATGAAGACACATTTCAGAAACTCTGAACAGCCTGACCAATATTATGGAGAAGATTCCATTTGTTTTGTTTTAACCTGGCATGATTTAATTATTTTCTGAAGGCAATGACCAAGTAGGGGACAACACAGAATATGAACAATGGTCAAATCAAAGTTTATAGAAAGTGAAGTCTTGATCTCCTGTATAGGGGAGGTTTAGAACTGTAGAGTCACCCATTTCTCCTGTAGATGAGAGCTCTGGATTTAAGGAATGACTTTACCTGGATCATTGCAGAAATTTTAAGAACATATTTTCTAAATGTCTGTAATTTTTTCCAAGAAATGAAATTATAGGAGGCCAATTGAGATATGAGAATCTGGAAAAAAATACAAAATTTTTAAAAATCAAGGGAAGTTTCCTATTCACCATTCTCCTAAGTAAAAATTGGATTGATTCATGAATTATGGAGCAGTACCAAGGGCCACTAGATATTGCATTAGTAACTGTATGAATCGGCATCAGACATTCACCCCTAACCATGCTCTACTGTGCTCATTTGGAAATACACTTAGATAAACTTCTACAAGAGACTTAAAAATGGAGAGAAGATGGAGATGAAGCCATGGGAATTGAAGCTTATGCTGGAGAATAGCTATAGTGGCAGACAGTCAGGTTTATTACACACAGGAAAATTAGCAGGAAATGCTAGTGTAATGTACTGACTGAAGATCAAGTCATAACAATTAAGAAGCAATATAGTATTAGGTTTCTGATTATGCCTTTCAGGTCTAGCCTTGAGGCCCTAACCTGCAGACATGCAGACTGGCAGACTGGCAAAACAGCAGAATCACACAGACGCTTATATTATTTTTATACTGACTGACCTAAGGCACAGGAATATTACTTGCTAACTTTTTACTCTTTTTATTATTATGAATAAAATCTCATTTTTTATTCATATATTCTCTTGTTCAAACTCCCTTCCCCATCATGCCCCTCCCAGTTACTCTCTCTACTCCTCATATCCTTATCTCCTCCCCAGAAAGGGCAGGAGGTCCCAAGATCCCAAGTTAGCTTAGTTAAGCATCTACTCCAGGCAAATCCACTTTCCTCATCCCAACATCAAGACTGGGTCAGGTGTTCCTTTGAAGGGAATGAACTCAAAAGTCCTGGTCCAAAGTGTTTCAGATCCCAAGCTGTTCAGTGATTGTGGTTTGCAGCTTGAACATGCTTAGCTTTTTTTGTTTAAAGTCCTCTAATGAGTGAGTACATCCCCTGCTTATCTTTCTGGGTTTGTGATACCTAGCTCAGGAAGATATTCTCCAAATCCATCCATTTGCCTACAAATTTTAGGATATCATTTTTTTTCTTACTGCTGAGTAGTACTCTATTGTGTAGATGTGCCATAGTTTGTTAATCCATTCTTCAGTTCAGGGGCATGTAGGTTGTTTCTAGTTTCTTGCTATTACAAATAATGCTGCTATGATCATAGTTGAGCTAATGCCTTTGGAGTGCAAATGTGCATTTTTAGCATATGTGCCAAACAGTAGTGTTGCTGGATCCTTGGGGAGATTGATTCCCAGTTTTCTGAGCAACTGTCATACTGCATTCCAGAGTGGCTGAACAAGCTTACACAACCACCAGCAAAGTAGGAATGTTCCTCTTGCTCCACATCCTCTCCAGCATAGGCTATTATCTGTATTTTTAATATTAGCTATTCTGACAAGTGTAAGGTGGTATCTCAAAGCTGTTTTGATTTGCATTTCTCTGATGGCTAAAGATGTTGAGCATTTTTCAAGTGCCTTTCAGCTATTTGTAATTCTTTGCTGAGAATTCCCTTTTTAGTTTTGAACTCCATGTTTTGATTGGGTTATTCTAGGTTTTTGGCTCTAGTTTCTTGATTTCTCTATATACTTTATAGATCAGTCCTCTGTCACTTGTAGAGTTGGTGAAAATCTTGTCCCATTCTGTAGGCTGTTGTTTTGTCTTTTGACTGTTCCTTGGCTTTACAGAAGCTTCTCAGTTTCAGGAGGTCCCACTTATTAATTGCTGTTCTTAGTGCCTGTGCTACTGGTGTTATATTTAGGAAGTAGTCACCTGTGCCAATGTGTTGGAGGGTATTTCCACTTTCTTTTCTATATTATTCAGTGTGGCTGGGTTTATGTTGAGGTCTTTGTTCAAAATGGCCATCATACCAAAAGCAAACTGCAGATTCAATGCACTACCCATCAAAATCACAATACAAATTTTTACAGACCTTCAAAGAACAATACTCAATTTCATTTGTAATAACAGGAAAACCAGGATTGCCAAAACAAGTTTGCTCAACAAAAGAACCATCCCCAACTTCAAGATATACTATAGAGCTACAGTAAAAACAATTTTGTACTGGCATAAAAACAGACTTGTGAATCAATAGAATCAAGTTGAAGATCTCAACATTAACCCAAAAACCTATGAACACCTGATCTATCACAAAAAGGCCCAAAATCTTCAATGGAAAAAAGATAGTATCTTTAACAAATGGTGTTTGCATAGCTCGATGGTAGTATGTAGAAAAATGCAAAGAGATTCAAGTCTATCACCATACACTAAATTTATATCCAAGTGGATCAAAGACCTCACCTTTTTACTTTTAATCTAACCCATGATTCTTGTCTTTTTCAGCCATGTGTCTTTTCAGCAGCATTTCAACTTCTTTCCTCTGCATATCCCAGCATCTCTGAGGTGTCTCTTCTCTGCTCTGAGATGTTCCCAATGTTTTCTTAATCTGGTTGTCTTGCCCACATTTCCTGTCTACCTCTAGCCAATCAGCTTTTTATTAAACTAATAGATGGGACAATTATTTAAAAATATAATCCCACTATGAAACAAGGATTTTTAAACATAGCAGAACCCATGCATATATGAACTCACAAATACTGCAACATGCACAAAGCCTGTATTGATCTCTATCATATATGGTCCCAGTGCTGAGAGACAACGTGGACTCAGTCCCTAAAGCAGATGTTACCTATCTCCAATTGGTAACTGCTCACAAATGAAAACTTAATTTTCTCTGATGGAGTCACACTAGGTATGCAAATCACTCTGAAGATCAGGTCCCATGCCCAGCAGTAGAGTGCCAACACAAAACAGCTTTAGGATCATAGCAGAGGTTCTTTTGTTTCATAATGCTTTGTAAAGGATTTTCGTTGGCTTGTTTTACCTTTCAGAGCCTTTGAGCATATATTATTGTTTTCAATACTGTGTTTTATGGGATTTCTCTGTGATAAAATGTATGATAACATGCTCTGCCTATATGTGTTTCTTATGCTTTTCCTTTGCCTCTTTTTTTCTGATGTTTTGTTTTGCCTTATTCTGATTATGATTTGCCACTCTCCTAACTCCCTCCAAATCCTCTTTATCTCCTCAGTCACTCAAATTCATATCTTTCCTTATTCTTGCTCATTAAAAAATAGGCATTGAAGAAAGAAGAAGGATGTGGCGAAGTAGGGAAAAGAAGGAGGAATGAGGAGGAGAAAAGGAACAACATATTATAAAATAAACAAACCTGAATAGGACAAACCAAACAAAAAAAAACACAATCAAAGACAATGCACAAGAACCCTGCATAGAGGCTGAGATACACACATACCCATGTTCAGAATCTTCCTTGAAAATAAAGTTAGAAACCCTAAAATATAAGCACAAGCTCTGTAGTGTAAGAAAAATACAAAAGGAAAAGAAAATTACAGTGGGGAGTCCATATGAAGCATTGTGAGGCAAAATAAATAGACAGATGAATGAACAGATGGATAGATTAAAAAATTAAATACCTTCATAAATACCATTGAGTTTGTTTTGCATTTGCTGGGAATGGGGCCTACCTTTAGAAACTTTGAGTATCCATAGAGACAATGTTGAAGAAAACTAATTTTTCATTGTAAGTGGTTGTTAATTGAAAATACTTTCTAGGTTATGGATATGCACTTGTTTCTATCTCTCATCTCATTGCTGTGACTAAATCTTGCACAGACTTTGCAGGACTATCTGAACAGAAAACTGTTAGCACAGGTACTGACTGAAGATCATGAAAGCTCACAAACTCTAGACCAACAGCTGTGGAGCCTGCATGAGACCAAGCTACCCTCCCCCCCAATACATAGATGACAGTAGTGTAGCTTGGACTGTTTGTTCGACCCCTAGCATTTGGACCAGAATCTATCCCTGGCACATGAGATTGCATTTTGGAATGCAGTCCCTATGGTGGGATGCCCAGTCTTGATGCAGCAGGGAGGAGCTTGTTTTTGTGTCAACTTGATGTGTCTTGCTTTGTTTACTTTCTTAGAGAACTTATACTTTCTGAGGAGTGGATGGAGGCTGGTAGAGAAGAGATGGGGGAGGGAACAGGAGAAGAGACAAAAGGAACTGTGGTTGGTATGTAAAATAAAAACATTAATAATAAATAAAGAACAATTTATAAATGGGATCTCATGAAATTGATAAACTTCTGTAGAGCAATGGACAAGTGGCAGCCTACAGAATGAGAAAAATATTTTAGCAAGTATACATCTGATAGAAGGCTAATATCTAAAATATATAAATAAGACAAAACAGAGAACAATAAGAAAATAAATAACTCAATTCTTGTTTCGCGCTACCGTCTCTCCAGCAAGAACGACGCGGCATACGTAGGATCTTTTTGTAGAAAAGCTTTAATGTGTCTTGAGAGGGCGAGCATAAGCTTATAAGATGGAGACTCTAAACGGCTAAAACCTATCTCTTATATAGGAAACTGGCCCCTGTCTAGGACGTGTCAGACTCAGATTGGCTGTAGCTCAAACGGGTGAGGTGACGCCACGGGAGAGGCAGAGCACAAGGAGTGGAAATTTTCCTTAAACTTGCACAGTCTACATTAGAGCGCAGGATGTTGCCGCCATGTTGGAATGGCGGCAGTGAGTGCGGCTTCTCACAAATTCTCAAAATGTGGTAAGGATCTAAAGAATTTTTAGATGTCTGCTTCCATATGAGGGATAAAAGATGGAGATCTGAATGGGAATAGAGCTGAGGAAGATCTGGAGGCAGTTGGGGGAGGCAAACTATAGTGAGAATATATTGTATAAAAAATCTATTTTCAATAAAGAAAAACTATTAAAAAAATAAAAAACAAGGAAAAGAGGATATGTATACAAATGTCCTTATGTTAAGGAAGTTCTTTCTCTTTAACCTAGCAGAGCATATATGGTGACCACCTCCCCTCACAACCTGCTGTTGTGTGATGGAGCAACCTACTCCAAATTTATTTTGTGGAAATTTTTTTTTATAAATGTATCTTGGGAACAGTTTTGATTAAATCCAAATAAATGATAAATAGCATGCTTAAGTCCATTTATATTTATATCCCTTTTGTTAACTGTATTGGCAACACCTCGAAATTTAGTACTATCTGCAAATTTCATTACTAGGCAATTTATTTTCCCCTGGAGATGATTAATAAAGATGAAAACTAAAACTTGACCCCATGCCAAAGCTCCTGCAGCCCCTGACTAGCCACTTCCTCAAGACTGGACAGGATCCCATATATCACCTCTTTCCTGGGCCCCATTCAGCCATTCTGCCAGATGCTGTGACAGTGTTCTGGATAGGCCAACCTGGAGCAGGTTGGGATTCTGGCTGGTTTGAGCTGCTGCAATAAATGCTTAAGGAATTCCTTCGGTGAACATAGGCTGTATTTTACAAAGTTACTAGCTTCCTCTTTCCACAAACAGATATAAAATTTGCTATGGTTAACTTTTTTATAAGCCAACACAGCCATATAAACAAGTCTATTGTTCCCTGGGTGTTTATAGTTTCTTTTTAATATATAACACTTAAAAAAAAAAAAACATGAATCTTGACATCACACATATCATATAACCTGACTATTCTCTTCTGTTTGAAGTTGTGTACCCTGTCTGCTTCTCTTCGGTGTCTGGCTTTGTGCTAGTTCTTAATGATATTTCAAATATTCCTCTAAGTATTTTAACAAATGTCAGCTGACTTTTCCTGTTCCTGAGTGATTGTAAAGTCGTCTGTTCAAATAGTAACATTCTCTGAGTTAGAGTTTAAATGTAGCCATGGGATTAGGCAGATTGTGGTTGCCTCCTCTGTTCATGTCTCTTATTGAAGAAGTTTTGAGTAACTGATAAAATCAGTTTTATAAGTAACCCAGTTTGACAATTCAGACTTCGAACACAGGCTTAATTTTTATTTTAAAGCTTGTTATTTATCATATTAAATAACATGATGTTTAGTTATGCACAGCTCAAAATAAAAATATAAACTTTTACCCCAAAAACTGATTCAAAAATCAGTTCACCATTAAAACATAG
>PVIH01007343.1:27253-101515 GCA_004025045.1 Sigmodon hispidus
TTTTTTTTTTTTTTTTTTTTTTTTTTTTTTTTTTTTTTTTTTTTTTTTTTTTTTTTTTTTGCTTTTTATTTACTGTTACTGAATCAATTTCTTTTAATATGGAAAGAAAATTTATTATTTCATTTCATTTTAGTGTTTCATACACAATCCTTTTGGCTCAGAAAACTTTTTAAATTTTGTGTGATTACAACTTTTTCAGGAGATTCTCTAAAATACTTGATACCTGCATGAAAGAAAATTCAATTATTGGTAAAAAAAAAAAAAAAAAAAAAAAAAAAAAAAAAAAAAAAAAAAAAAAAAAAAAAAAAAAAAAAAAAAAAAAAAAAAAAAAAAAAAAAAAAAAAAAAAAAAAAAAAAAAAAAAAAAAAAAAAAAAAAAAAAAAAAAACTTTAAATTCTCATTAATAGCATGTGGTTTAGATTTTGGTAAAGACAGAAAGAGTTTAGTTGCTATATTACTTCTTGTAAGGATTCCTGGCATTCCACGTAGCTGAGCCAACTCAGCTCAGATGGGATGCACCTTGTACAGAGGCACGCCCCTGGGCCTGGCTTCAAAAACTCTGAAGCACTTCCCTGGATGCATGACACATATCTGTACACGCCCTTTCTTTTATAAGAGACTGAGTGCACATGCTCTGGTCTCTTTTCTCGGTTTCCTGCTGTTCTGCTCTCTTGCTTCTGCACCCGCCTGGGAATTCGCTCTTAAATAAACTCTTGTGTGTGGCCTTGATAGTGTATGTATGCTTTCACAAGTGAAATTAACATTTCTCAAAAAAATGTTGCTTTTGTAAGCCTCTGGATAGCATTATTTTTAATATATAAAAGCTGGACATTACTAATTAGACTATAACTGAATTTTTCAGGGCAACTGATAATCCTGAAAATGTAGCGATATAATGAATAAGCTGATAATTCATTCAGTTGTTTTACTGGGGGGGCAGTGGTACTTTGATGTTATAAAAATATTTCATTTGCTCTTTAGTCAATGCCTTCTCACCAAGGTCTTAAGAAGATATGAGAAATCCCAGGACCCACAATGAGAGCTGGACAAAAAACTGAGAAAACATCAGAGGTAGAGATATTTGGAGATACTACAGAAGAACTGACATCAAAAATTTGAAAGGAAGTATGGATTTTAAAAGTGAATGGTGAGAATACCATGGCAAGAAATCAGATTTATATGACATAATCTGTGCATCTAATGAAAATTTTTAGCTAAGTAACCAGATAGCATATGATCTATACAGCAAAAAAGCTTGAAGTAATCAGCAACAAATTAATACAAGGAAAGTATTTAAATGAATATTGCAATAGATCCCAAGGCAATGGAAAAATAAATATGCAAAATTAACAAATACTCATTGCCAAACAATTTTCATAGTGATCATAATATACAGTAACTATGCAGAATATAGATATTGGCCTTATAATGTAGGGGGAGACAAGATGCATAAGAACAAAATATAAACAATATGGCATGCAAGAAAATATTCTGTTATTTGGAAAAAGAAACTCTAAAGGAATCAGGAGTGTGAAATGATAATGAGGAGAAATGATTCTCATTAAGCCAGTCACGGTCTAACTCATCATGAAAGTGATATTTTATTGAAATCTAGATTGAGTCAATAATCCTGGTGCCTGTAAAAACAGGTTTCCTGCAGAGTTAGGAGCTAGAAGAAAGACTTTATGGAAAGAGTGTACCTAGCACATTAAACCACAATGAATAAAGTGGAATATGCAGTAGACATGTTCAAGACCAGTAAAGATGGGCCAGAGTGTGGAGAGGTATAGATAGCACTTACAAATGTGAGCTAGAGGTAAGGAATACCAGGACCATATTAGGTGCCCTGAGGTACAGGATTATATATATTCTCAAGACTGCAATTCCTTATAGAGTAGCTCGGCAATGAAGAAATAGACTGAAGTCTGGAGCGGTATATACTGAAGAATACTTTTCTCTGTATTAAACATGGAATGCTAGGATATAAGATTCAAAAGAAAAGACATAATATTAATGTTTTAAATAAATGTTTTCAGTAAAATTGTATTTTCCCAAAAAGGGAAGTACCAGCCAAAGCTGAACTACTTCCTTCTCTATTTCCACTGAGCCATCTTACTTTCTGGCTTCAATTTCCTACAGGGAAGTATTAAGTTTCTGGCTTGAAATATCCCCAAGATCTGGTCAAGCTATCCCAAATAGACTACCTGCAGCTGCTATATCTTAAATAATCACACAAAGGCTTATATTAATTTTATGATGGTCGACCTTTAGCTCAGTCATATAACTTGCTAACTCTTAATTCTGAAACTAACCCATGATTAGCCAAGTGTCTAAGTGTCTTTTCTCATAGCAGCATCTTGGCCTTCTTTCCTCTGAGTCTGCTGGTTTCTCTGTCGGACTTCTGCTTCCCAGAGTTTTGTAAGTCTGGTAACACTGCCCATACTTGCTGTCTGTCTTCTGGCCATTCAGCATTTTATTAAACCAAACTGAGAAACAAATATTTATAATGTACGAGAATATAATCACACAGTGTTTTCCTTTTTCTTTTCTTTTTAAAACAAGAACTCCAAATCCAATTTCCTTGGTTCAGTTTTTTTTTTTTCACCATTATCTATAACAACTTGTTGACAACAATATAAACAAAGACAAACATCCATAACACAATTGGGGTGGGGGGGGAAGCCTAGGAAGCAGTAGTTCTCTAGGCTACTTCCTGCTCAGTGTGGGTGCTGGCAATCCCATGGGGGAACCAAAGAAAAATTTAGGACTATAAACAAGTCTTTAGGGGAGTAATCTGTAAGGCTGGGTCATCTCAGCCAATCTCCTTGAAGCTATTTTAGATGCAGAGCTCAGAGGATACTGCAGTAGAGGTGCACTAAAATGCTGGATTATTTGGGTCATCTATTTCCATTGAAGACTTTTCAGAGGGTCTTCCTTGATCAAACCTTATTTTTTTAATAGAGAATGAATCCACACCCTCTGATTTTCTGTGGAAATAAAAAGAAAACCTCTTCCCCAAATTAGCATATCTTTTGATTACAATTTAAAGTCAACTCATTTACCAAATGTATAGATTAGATTAATCCAGCAGCATCTATAATCAATTGTCATTTCCTCCTTTTACTTCATCATTTACAGTCCAAAAACTTAAAGACAAGACAATAATATACATTACCCAAATACTCCTTGTAATTTACATCTTTACTCTATATCCATCTCTTTTCTGTATATTGCATCTGTCTTTACTGTATATCTGTTATCTTTTTCTGCTTTTGACTACACCTTTAATCTGCCAAGGTGTGGTTAGAATTAGAGGCTGGGCTATAGCAGCTGATTCCATCAATATCCACGCAGCTCCTTGGTGTGTGAGAGCTTACCTTCACCATAGAGTTACTGGTAGAAACCACATTTACTACCCAAAATCTGGGGAATTTTAGGGTCTACATTGCCATCAAGTAGAGTACCACTATCCACTGTTCATTAACTCCATTTAGTTATTTGCCAGCAGGGCCTCCTAGAAGACTCACAAATGTTTTGCTCCTAACACTGAATCAAGAAGCATCTATTAAATGAGCTAGACCTTTGTTTACCTACAGCAAACATAGTTCTCATGAGAAAGAGCTGCTATTAAGAAACCATCTTTAAAGTCTGTAAGAACTATAACTTACATATGTCATAAGCAGCTTGTTGCTTATGAGGCTTCTGTGAGACTGTTAGAACCTACCTTGTTGCAGCTTTACAGGCCGAAAACCTAAGATTTTTTTTTTTGCTCAAGTGAGTGTCTGCACCATGACTCACTTGAGAGACACAACTTAGATGCTGCTTTTGGCTCTGTTTGTGAGATCTAGAACCATTTTAATGCTTTTTAAGGTTTTATGTGAGTGTATATGATCCATATTTGTGCACCATTTTTAGTATTAAGTTTTTTTCCCTATACTAGACCCAAGATCTGGACTAGCTATCCCACATGCACCACCTGCAGCTGTTTGATCTTAAATAATCACACAAAGGCTAATATTAATTTTATGATGGCTAGCCTTTGGCTCAGTCATATAACTTGCTAACTCTTAAATCTTAACTAACTTATTAGCCAAGTAGCTTAGTACATTTTCTCAGAGCAGCATCTTGGCCTTCTTTGCTCTGAGTCTGCTGCCATCTCTGTCTGATTCTTCCTTTTTCTAGAGTTGTGTTAGTCTGGTAGCCCCACCCACACTTTCTGTCTGGGAGTGACAAATGCTTACAATGTACCAGAACATAATCCCACACTTCTACAGCTAGGACTAAAGGTGAGTGTCACTACTACCAGCCTTGAACTCACAGAGATCCATCTGGAATGATAAGATTAAAGGCATGGCTCGCCACACTCTGACCTCCATGACTTGGCCCTATCCTCTGACAATTCAGAATATTTTTGTTAAATATGTAATATATCACCACATCAAGTAGAGAGGCTGAAATAAAACTTCTGATAAGCAGCATCTCCAAAGCCCAAGTGACTTGAATGGCGTAAATATTTGATTATCTTTATAAACTGTTATGTGTTAGACTCTCTCATACAAGATGTAGGAATTATGTAACTTTAAAATGTAGTAACTAAGAGAGCATTTCAGTAGCTTTTCCAGATTCCAGTGTCAACAGATGATCTAGAAAAGAATAAAACTTCTGAATACTTTTGTCTGCCAGTAGACACCTTAGAAATCTGAGAACAAGATTGCATTGTCAGAATCTTTTATACTTTCCTGTACCTATGGTTTTTTGAAGTGTTCATTTTAAAAAGTATCATAAAAGCTTTTTTTGTTTGCGATGAGAATGTCTGTTTCTCACTAAGAATTAAAGAAGCTAACAACAAAAAGGCATTTCATTGTTTCTCATTAACACAATTACATTTTCATTAAAACTCATATACCTTCTTAAATTTTACTATTTTGCACAAAAACACTGAAATAGCTTAAAACTTCAGTCTTTAATTTCATTATTTTTTATTTAATTGGTTTAATAAAGCTATGGCTTTATGCTTATGCTTTAACAAAATGGAAAAATTTAATAATTGTTTTTCCATTTTAGAGTCAATGAGAATGTAGATACTGTTACAGAGCTCTAATTCAGTTTGAAAAGTATGTTTGTAAACCCATAATTTTTAAGCTGAAATTGCACAGTTACTTTAAAGTTTTATATTTTAATAACCATTTCCCTTACTCCAGGAACTTCATAGTTTCTGTCTCTCAAGGTTCTGTTTATATTTAACAGACTAAATTCAATTTCCTATTTAATGACCAAAACTTGTCATTTGTTGAGAAGTCTTTTCTACTCTTTTACTTTCTCTTTTGTTTTCATATTACATTCTATTGAAATTTATCCTCTACAATTCTACCTCCTTGTCAGCAATTTATGCATGAATATGTTATGAACAATATTTTATTCCTCCATGTCTATTGAGACAACATTTACTAGCAAATTCAATGATTGCTTTCCAATACTTGTTATTTTAATCAACTTAGAATCAGAACTTATTTGAATTAAAATATTAAGTATCATAAAAACTTAGAATGAGTATTGTCAACTCCTGAAGACAGGCAACCAGCAGTCATATGCAATGTTCAAAAATCCAGTATGATTTCTGAGGTTTTCAGAGTATGAAACAAAATAGGTTAACTGAGAGTTCCTTAATTGTAATATCTATCCTCTTTTCTTCTCTGTTTCCTAAAACTCAGGCTATTTGGTTTCCTATTCTAGATATAAGAAATTCATAAATGTCTATACAGGCAAAAGCTGTGTGGATGAGACAAACAATTCAATAATCTCCATCCGTAAATAAAAACACTTTTGATGAATAAACGAGCAAAGATACAATTTGGGCCAAGATTCTTGAGCTTATCTGTACCTTTACCATTGGGGCACAAGTGTCATGATATAAAGATTTCAGCATTTTTCAGACATTTAAAGCGATTCCTGATGCCTTTGTCACATTGTTAACATACAATTTATGTAGATTTCTTTAAGAAATGTAATTTCATTTAAGTTTTACTTTAATAATAATAACATGACATCTTTTTCTTAACACCTATAGTGGCTAATATTGTCACCAAGATCTAGGTGCACTCAGGAAAAAAATTACTCTCATAATTTCTTTGTGGAATTTTCTAGATAATATTAATTGAAGTAGCAAAATTTACCCTAAATATGTAGTTTATCATTCCATAGAATGGGGTTCTGGACTGAATAAAAGTACAAGGAAGGCAAGTGAGACCCAGAATTCATCTCTCTTCCTACTGACTGTGGATACAATGCCAACTATCTCATGTTTGCTGCCTTGCCTTCTCTGTCATGAATTGTTCCCTCACACTCTGAGTCAAATTACCCTTATCCCAATGTCCTGATGTAAACTGTTTCATCACAGAAAGGAGAAAACTAGCTAATAAATCATTACCATCATTAAAGATGCTGCTCCCAGTGCACAGAAAGATGAATGTTTTCTTTGCCCTCAATCTCAATGGAAGTGTCTACACTTCACTTTCTTCTAGCCCCAATATGACATGTGAAAATTCTCCTGCTAGTAGTTAGAGGGCATAAAATTTAAAAATGCCATTCATATAAGGAAAATGTACATCTATCTCTCATTAAAAAATATATTTTTTAATGAAAAAGAAAGAAAAGCCTGGTGCTCAAACAGAGTAGCAACAAATATAGGGCATAGTGCAATAAAACGTTTCTAGCCCTGACTAGCCCCAACATCCAGACCTGATTGTAGCCTCATATAATCAGACAAAAGATTACATTAATTTTATACTCATAAGCCTATGGCTCACACATATAACTTGCTAACTCTTAACTCTTAAACTAACCCATGATTAGCCAAGTGACTTAGTATCTTTTCTCAGAGCAGCATTCTGGCCTTCTTTAATCTGTGCTTGCTGTCATCTCTGTCTGACTCTCTTTCTAGAGTTGTCTTAGTCTGGTAGCTCCACCCACATTTTCTTCATGCCTTCTGGCCAATCAGTGTTTTATTCAACATGTAGAAGGGACAAATATTTACAATGTACCAGAACATAATACTACAGTAGTATAGCCACAGTGCTTAGTCTCAGTATCTTGGCAGAGGTGAGACAAACATAAGACAACTTCTAACTCATCACTGATTTCAGAGAATGGATGCATTTTCTTTTATTTATAGTATTTTTAAATTTTCACTTATGTTTATTTGTGTCTGCTTTGTGTGTAGGTATTTTATACATGTGTGCAATTATCTGAGAAGAAAAAAACAAGACATCAGATCTCCTGGGGCTGGAGTTACTGATGACTATGATTGTTGGTCATGTTTGCTGGAAAGCAAACTTACATCATGTAAAAACGATTGGCTTCGGAAGCTTTCTCTCAGAGCCATTTGTCTTTCTTTTTTTATTCTTCTTTTTCCTCCTTCTTCTCTTCTTCCTCCTCCTAACCCCTTCCCTTTATGTTTTCTTCTTTTTTAAAAAACCTATTATTTTTTGTAGATTTAACATCAAGAACCTCAATCCCACTCATCTCCTCCATTTGTAACCTCCCTCTGCCCTTGCTATCATCTCACCCCCCAAAAAATTATTTTTTAAAAAAAGACAAAAACTGAAACAAAACTGTCTCACTGTGGAAGCTATAGTGTACCACAGTGAGTCATACTGTAAACCCTTTAGGTATGCATTTACTTAAAAATGTTCATTGTAATGAGTCAATGATCTGGTTCAAGGCTTCTGGCTTTTGCTATACTGTCAATACTATCCTCACTGGGACTTATTTTGAATATCCTGTTGTGGTTTTGTGTTATGGAGATCCTGTAACTTTGGATCCACAAGACTGGCCCCTCCACATGTTCCAGCAGTTCACATATGGTTGTTTATGGATGTTGGGGTAGGTCGATTAATAGCCTTGAATCTGGGCCTGGGTGGTAGCTGAATTGGTCAGCTCATCAGTTCTGCATTCTTACCACCAGGGTCATCTCTCCAGCTCTCATGACCATGGGGCCAACTTGACAGCTTGCCACAGGTGGTGAGGGTCAAGGAGAGGGGATCTCTTCTTTGGACCTGCCTTTACCATCAGCATCAGGGCCAGATCTGAACTCATCCCCTCTGGGCTAGTTTACCTGTGTTCTGCACCAACAGGTTCTTTTTTTCTTAATTATTTATTTTGTATTTATTTTCTTAGGTTTTGAAATTAAAATACAATTATAGATGGTTCTTTGTTGCTGATGAGTCCAGTAAATTTGTTGCATTGCAGTTGCATTAATTTTATTTTGTTAAAGCCTTAACTTTATTTTTAATTTTACATGCTAAAGAATTCTCATAAAAATTTTGTCCTAAAATTTACTATGCATTTGCATGGTTCATGGATGTTGTTTTAATTTATCTTTTTCTTTTGAGATGCTAATTAATTATCCTGGTTCTCTGAATTCTGAGTAATTAATTGAGTGTGTGGGAATGAGCAGCTGGAGGCAGCTCACTGCAGTTCTGTCCTCTACCTATCCAGGGAAAGTTCTTAATAAACAAGAGTCATTCATTATTTGCAAGACTCAGGAGGCTGAGCTTTAATAAATACAGAGAAAATAGAAATATAAAGAGACACCATTGTTTGTTCATTTGTCTGTTAATTTTATGTTGTTTTTCAAGTCCCAGTTTCACTAAAGGTCTTATCAAAAGAGAAGAACTCTATGCTAATAGATAATAAGGGAACTGAACTGGTATAATCAGCAGAGTGTGCCAAGTTGTCAAAATTGTACCCTAGAAAAAGAAAATTTGCATGAGCTGGAAAGGATTTACTGCACCTTTCTGAATCTCAGTAGTCACTTCTTGAAACTATCCATGGTGCTAACTAAAAATGATAATTTCAGAGAAGAAATACTTGTCTTTTTAATTAAAAATATATATGCATATACCTGAGAGGCCGGAAGAGGGTGTCAGATTCCCTGGAGTCAGAGTTATGAATAACTGTAAACTTCTGGTCATGATTTCTTGACTGTGCTTCTTCTTTTATATATACATATACAAAGGTGAGAGAAATTCAGAAGCAGGAAGCATGCTCTCAATAGGGCTTGATGTCAGAGCTCAGAGGATGGAGTGGCTTTAGTGACTAATAGTACCAATAGGGCCCCATCCCAATGAAGTAGGCAAAGAACTATAGACAACTAAGAAATGATGAGCTCAGGAGGTGTAAGCCCCTAATATGGGCTCTCAAATAGACTTTTAGGCATTTATCCGCACTGCAGGTACCCTGGTCTCCAAGTGTGTCTATTGAAATCCATTCTGATTGTTGTTACAAAAACTGGGTGTTTATCTCACAGCTTGGCGTCTATGCATTCCACACACAAAGTCATATCTTTTGGACATAGCCTACAGACAGAGAACTAACTCACTATTTTAAGTGAATCATATCCCTTATTATCTCTAAAACAATCTCTTATGGAATTAGTTATGAGAGTTTTTATAATTTGTTTGCTCTTGTGGGTTGACTTTTCATATTTGTTCAAAAATATATTCTTTTATCATTATCCTTCCTAATAATTTTCCAATAATATATAACTATATGGAAAACATAATAAGGCAGTTTCTCACTGTTTTGAACTCTAGAGTGAGATCTTATATAAGTGACCAAAATGAGTCCTGAAACCTGTGCATTTTGTTTTTCAGGATATTTATCTATATGAGAACAGCAGGTTGAAAATATATCTTGTTTCCAAGTTTGATCTGCCAAATAACCCTCTTATAAATAAATTAAAGGATGCAGTAAAGCACATTTAAAGTTTATTTTAAAATGCTTCCTGACCCAATGTCACCAGAAGCTCAACAAGGGTAGGAAAGTACTCTGATTCCAGGTGCCAAAGCATTTATGTTAATATTAACTGCTTAAAATAAAGCCTCAGCTCTGCAAATGTCACTGCTTCATAAGGTTCAGGGAAGTTCAACACACACACAAAAGCGTAGATTCTCTTTAGAAATAAAGGAATTATAAATTAACTCTGATTGAAGAACATTTCCCTGGAATGAAAATCGCTGAAGCTCCTTCCCTTCAGGAACCACAGTCAGCTTCCTGTCCCTCACTTGATGCAATGTTAATTACATACCTGTCACCTACTGACTCCATTTAGAAGGTGAGTTGTACATTTTCCCAACAACCTACCACTTAGTTCTTTTCCAATTTTTAAATAGCGCTGACTGGTACTTTTTAATTATGATCTGACAGTTGAAATTTGCATTCCAAAAGCTCACTGAATTCCACGGAATTAGATGATCTGTTTCTGCTACATATATACCACCTTTATTCACAGGCCACTTTCTTGAACATATGTTTCCTTGTTTCTGGTTTCCGTAACCTGAGTTCTATGACCTAAAGGCAATTTGGCCTTTAAACAATTGTAAATTAACACTTGCAATTTACTATTCTCTTAATGCAGTGTAAGTTGGCAAGGTAGGGAATGTGTGTAACTGTTGAAATAGTGATCTTGTCCTATTTGTTATTAATTTCCACTTTCTGCAAGCAAAGGAATTTGCTGCAGCTCTTTCTGGACTTCAGTATCATAATTCTGATGTTGAGAAACTGGTAAAATTTAAGAAGAGAATTTACATAATCAAAAAGCTGAATTTTTGACTCAGAAAAGCAAGTCTTGCAAAATTACATTGCTATGAATGTATTTTTAAAAAATATTATTTACAGACAAAAGTGTATATTTAAAAACAAATGACCCATCTTAAATAAATTAGCAGGACACAAAATAAACACTACCTGACAAATATATTATGTAACATCTGCGAGAGCAATAGAAATGACTTTTTCAAAGTATAGAGAATTTTACAAGTATTTTAAAATATATAACAAAATAATGCCATACCAAGTTATATATTATGTTATATAATATGCTATTTATGTTTCAAATGATTGGATGAAACAGGTGGGAAATGTTTGTTCATCTGAAAAATGAGTTATTTTTAAACTTTATTTGAACATGTACTTCTACCTGTGACTTATGAAACATAAGAAAAAGCACCCAATATTACTTCAGGAAATTTTGCAAACTTGAGGTGGCATGAACTTACTTCAACTTGCATAAATTTGCTTTCACCTAAGTCAGTAAGATGCCACCAATGAAAGTCAGGTAGGTGAGCTTGTCCCTTGAGGAAATGTGAGTCTGCTTCAGCGATTTACCACCTTCAAGGGATCTTAGGAGAAACTGAACAAAAAGACCAAAGCACTGTCTCTAAGGTGCAAAATGTACATCAAAGTATCTTAGGCTCCTAAATTCAACTAAACATTACACTTGAAAATATTTTATGTTGAAATTCTTAACATGCCATAAAATAAATAAATTCCATAGAAGATTATAAAAGAATTCATTATCTATACTATGTCATGCTTAAAATGACCACAGTGTATTACTTAAGATGGCATAAAATAATCTAATTCATTTATCTAATTCTTAAGACAAGTCCTAATTCAAAAGGTTCTCAGCTGCATGAAATTCAAATGGTAAATTATACGAGCTAACACAGTTTCCGGGGAAAATACTACAGAGAGATGGCTGAATCACAGACTTTCCTGTCCCCAGCTACGGAAGCTGGACATCCAAGATGTAATTGTCAGTGCTGGGAAGTTTGAAGCCTCTATTCCTAGCTGCTTTTTTGCACTGTGGCATGATATGGTCTTTCTGCTGTATGCCCATGGAGCAATAGTGGTTTCAGGCATCTCTTCCTTTTCAAGGAAAGACACAAAGTCCTATCAGTTTGTGGGCCTAGGCAAACATGGACAAAGACTGGCATCATTATGGTCCAATCAAATATACAACAAAGCAGGTACTATGTGTGAAATCAAATTATAGCATTACCTCCCTCACCAGTTAGGCTCTCAAATGCACAAAATCTTGATGATATACCCTGAGTAAGTCTGGGCCCAAAAACTGCTGCTTGGAGTCCCAAGAGCAATAACACATAAAAAATTATATTAGCAATATTAATGAAGTCAGAGGACATAGATAGCCATAAGTAACCAGCCTCCACAGCTCACCAATGAATGCCAACCAGTACACAGAATCTTATCATAAAGCAAAAATTCACATCTTGTCAATTATGCTATATCATCTTTTAAAAGTAGAAGATACCTATAAAATGAAAAAAATCAATTAAGTAGAAGATACCTCTAAAATGAAAAAAAATCAATTTTAAATATAAAATCAAGTTAATATTTTCAATTGTGAAAGAAATCCGATCTTGTGTCTGGTATCAATGAGACTGAAATGGCACATCTATCTTTGACAATCCCTGTGCAGGAAAATGATAATATTGAATAATATTCTTGTTTACAACTAGAATTTGAAAAAGCACACATTTCCTCCTTTAATCTAGTTAATTTTGCATGATTTTTGGATTCATCTTTATGAATATATTATTTGAATATTGTTCACACAGAAAATCTTTCTGTATTTTGGAATAATAGGCATGGGAAGGAAGTGACTTGGTGATATTATGTTTGCACTGTTCTCTTATGTTGTTAAAACATTATCATGAACCAGGAATTATGTGGTAATGTGAATCCCAGAGATAAATCAAATAAAAACATTTGATATTGCTTAACAAGCATAAGCTTTCCATTAAAGTATTATTCCATGTGTTATATAACTTTTTGATTAATTTTAAAATTAATTAAAATTGATTAATAAATTTACCTAATTGAAAATATTAAAAAAATAAATACAGGTGTACTTCCTATAAATATTTTGTTGTTTTTCCTTAATATCTATCTTCTAGTACATTATTTAATTATTCTTCTCAAAAAAAGCATACTATATAAAATGTACCAAAGCTGGACTAATATTTTTAAATTCAGAAATGTTTTTAATTCATATGTCACAGATATGTGAACATGGGTTTTCTGAGATTCTGAGTCCTTAGTGTGCATGTGAGTGGGTATTTTTCTTCAAATCAGTTTTGTAGAATCAGTTTTCTTACCATCTTCATAGCCTCAATCTTCCCATATTTTCTGTCTAAGTGGTATCTAGCTGCTTTGCAGTTGCTGCACATGCTTGTGATCAGGCCATTTAAAATCTTATGCTAAAATTTCTGCAATACAGACTGGATCTAGGCAGATTAAAATTATGTTTATTAATGTGGGAAGGGAATTTTAAAAATACCAGGGTATCATTCATCTTTCCTTTTACTTAAATCTATAAACAGCATTGTCTTCTAGTGCATAGTTTTGTACTTTAAGTTCCAGTGCTGCTGGGAATCAAATGTAAAAACAGTAATTCAAAGGAAACCTCACTGGGACAACCTGTGCTTGGCATTGGAAACAGCAGGGAAATCACACTGACAAACCCTTCAGATGTTCCACGCAGAGACCTTGTTATCATCAGTTTTCCTTTATATTTTACGTTTTTACTCAAAATTCCTCCTTTTTGGGATACTACACAAATCCACAGTGAACTTTCTTCGATAGAGCAATCTGTGCTTTGGGAATGATGAGCCTTGACCTCTTGCTGTCTCCTGTGATAAATTAAGGGCTTTGTGTTCCACATTGTCATCTTGAGCACAACTCCTTTTTAGATTTTCTAAATCCTTGGATTGTTTTTATCGTGTCAGAAGGTTGAAATGGAGAGCCTTTCTGTGACCTTTGTGGGATTCGCTGTAACCCTCTGAGGGATAAAAGGGTGCTATCAGCAGCCCAAACAGTAATCTCCCACATGTACCCTGAACACACTAAAAATAAAATCATCATTACAATGAAGCAGAATAGATCAGAAGGTGCCCTGTGAAAGCCAGGCTGTGGATCTAGAGCTCATCGGCGAAACTCGGAGGCTCCCATAACTGTTTCGATGTTCTGCAGGCCTCAGAACAAAAGACTTGTTTCTGACTTGCCAGCTCCAGTGTTATCTGTTAGAGCTTAGGGTGTATTCTCTGCATCATGGTTTGAGTTTGAGGATCAGTGAAGTCCATAGAGTCAATGACAAGGTTCCTTGATGACCGGTGTTCTCCTTTTTACTTGAAGAAGCAACACACATAGACATTTACACAGGACTGACTGAGTTGCACTCCTGAAGATGTGGCTCAGACTGGAGTTCGCAAGGAGGCTTTGGAGATCAGGGAAAAAATTCCAAACCCAAAGCTCCATATTGGCTCAGAACCCCATGATTACAACAAAATACTACAGCTTATATCTGACAAATGTGTTTTGAAAACATAAAGGTTAAATGACTTGCTTTTTTTCTATTACTTTCTGTTATTGTGACTAGATACTTCAAAGAAGCAACTTGAGAGAAGCATCATTTAGTCTCCTGGTTGAGAAAGTACAGTCCATCACGGTAGAAAGACAAGGCTGTAGAAGCCTCATATTTATAGTGTGAGAAGCAGGGGTCTGCTCACTCAGATCATGGTGAATCAAAGACAGACAGAAATCAGAAAGGAAGGGAGAAAGAGGGAAGAAGGGGTCATGACTATAATCTCAAGTGACAACTCTCCAGTGACCTGCTTCCTCCAGTCCTGCTGCACAACCTACAAGTTCCATAACCTCTCAAAACACTTTCAGCTGGGAGTAAGTGTTCAAGCATATGTGCCCTAGGGAACAGTTCTCTTTCAGACAATTATTAGTCACACTTAGTAAATTGTATCTTAATATGAATGGAGAAAATACAGTAAAAGCATTTTAAAGTTTTAATACTAATTTCAATGTTATGAATGGCATCTCCAGAGAGGACTCAATGGTATCTTTGTGTGGGGAGCAGAACAGATCCTTTCTGGTGTCTCAGCAGGAGAGATGTGAGACAGACCTCCCTGTGAGTTTGCTCTCCTAGTATCCCCCAGTTATTTAGTATGTGAGGATTAGGAGGAATTTGACAGACAAATGGAAATTGTTAGAAGACTTGACCATGCCCCATACCTCAGCCTACAGAAGGCATTTTTAGAGAGCATTTTACCCCATCCATCATAACTCAGAGGGATTGATTTTATTAGCCACATTTGATGAAAGGAGTAAGTGACTGATGTACAAAGAAAATAATTTCCTCAGTTGGAGCAAGTCTTTCTCTCTCTCCATGTAATGTTCCTTTATCAAGCAGGGCCTGATGACTCTGATAACAGAGCATCCTTTGAAGTTCTGAAGGAGACCATTAAATACCTCCTGAAACTGCACTCCTCGAGTAATACAGTAGCAAGAATTATTGATTTTAACCAAACTGTGAAAAATAGCCATGGTGAGGCCTGAGGGTGCTTACAAACTAGACGTTGCTAAGTACTCACACAATTTACCTTAATTCTCATGGCCCACTCTTCCTTCCCAGGGGTGCTTAAGGCAAAAGACAGCAACAAACATGTGGATTTCTGGCCCAGCATTGACTTGCTCTGCTAGATGTGCAGTGGGATAGTTAGAGACACATTCACTGTGAACTACTTTCTCAAGACAAACACGACCTAATTTCTTTACCATATTTTTCTAAGGGCGGAAAATACTTCTGTTGTTGTTGATACCTGTTTTACACAGACTACCGGTACCCTTTGCAGTTACAATCACATCTCTGTGTGCTGACTTGGGATTGGAAAGTAACATCATGATCCATTCTGTCCATTAGTTATTCTTAAGTTTTAGAAAGAAACTGCAGACTTTTTAACAGTAGCAACTCTAGGCTATCATCATTCTTCCATCTGTCTCTGATTTGTATTTTTTCTTTTCTTTTTTTCTTTCTTTCCCTCTTCCCAGCCAAGTGTTCTCCAGAGAAGGAAGTCTCATTTTACAATGAAATCTTCTCCATGACTAAGAGGAGCAGATTGAATGTTCAGATTCAAACTCCAAGTCTTCCTCTCAGGTCCTTCTTCTCAAAATTGCATTCTCTGTTGTTGGATCTCTGTACTGACAGTAGTTTTATGACCCAAGATTTTTCAATTTTTTATCCAAAGCCAGCCTCATCTCAACTTCAAAATTCATGGGTTTAGGAGATGACATATGGGATTAAATTCTTGACAGATTTCCAACAGCATCTTGTATAGTGCCCAAAGCTTCTTCTAAAAGGAAACAGAGGGAGGAAATGTTTTGGCTAAAGGGGTGATTTTCTGTTTCTCTCACAGGCACCCTTTGGATACATTCAGTTCCTTCTCCATTAACACTCCAATTCTGATGGTGTCGACTGAGGGCCTCCTGCCCTCCTCCATGTTTCCTGGGCTTTTCTCTTGTTAATATTGTACTGTTTGAAAAAAAAAAAAAAAAGAAAAAAAAAACAGCTTTCTCTGCCTATGCATTCCTCTGGCTTCCTCCCTTGACTTGTCTCTTGGCAAAAACTAATTGCATTGCTTTTTCTCATTTTGCTTTTATTGGTTTTATTTTAAATGTGCCAAAAATTTTTTGCTTTTTCCATGACAAATAATATTTTTATGGTTCATTTCTATTCTTTTATAAAGTATAGCTTTGCTAAGCATATTTATTAGTCTTTCCTGGACTTCATCCAGGTTTCTTTGTTTACTTGAGGAAAACTTTATTCTCAAAAGACTGTCAGGAATGGTAAATCACACAACAGACAGAAATTTAAACTCACTAAACATTATATTTTAAATATCTCTATATATTGTCTCAGATTGGATAATCAATGATAGAGTACTTCTGAGTCTGTCTGTGTACATCACAGATTTCAAAGCAGTTCTTAGAGATACCAATTACATTCACTTGTTTCTTTTTTTAAGGTTTTCTATGTTCTGATAAGTGTAGAATATTTTGATACATTTATATGAATTTACTTTTAACTTATGCTAAATTTTGGACATCACTTCCTCTCATTTTGTTTTATGTAAATTACTTAAAATTATATGTTCTGTCCTTCCTGATATCAAAATTTAAAATATGAGGGAAAATTTATAAGTTCCTCAGAATTCCTTGAGTGTTGGCATGCATTTATCTGAGTAGATGCATGTATTTTAAGGTAAATCTCTTTACTTCAGAAACTTATTTTATGCAACTCAGTACTGAAGACATGGTCTCTTCTATCTAGGTAGGTTAAAAAAACTATTTTGTTTCATATAAAATTACTATATTTATATTTTATTTTTCTTAATGTTTGTATGAATTTGTTTTTAATTTTTAACATTTTAAATTCAACTTTTTTTAATATCTAGGAAAGTCTTAACTCAATAAATATCAACAAGTTGGTTTGATCTATCTACTTCAGCCTGATATCATTTTGCAAATCTTTAACATTTATGTTCCATTACATATTGCACATCAAAACCTAGATCACGTCCTTTTAATCATTTCATAAAGTATTTCTTGGTCTCTGTTTGACTCGGGGTTCTCTAAAGTAAAAGAAATTCTTACAGGAATAACCTTACTCTCTCCATATAATAATATATAATAATATATTATATATAAATGATAAAATATATATATATAAATATAAAAGGCCATCTATTGGAATAACTTACAGGATAGAGTTCATCTAATTCAACAATTCCTGATTGTGAATAGAAAGTTAAAAAAATTCGATAGTTTTTCATTCCCAAGGCTGAATGTCTCACTGGTCTTCAGTATATCCTGGAATCCTAAGGAAGTAGGCTCTAACACTAATGAAGAAATGGACTAGCTTGCAAGGTGACAACAAGCAGGCAACAAGCAACAGCTTCTTTTCTGTCCAGCAGAAAGAGTGGCCCATATCAAAGGTGTGTCTTCTTGCCTCCAGATCTGGATCAAATGTGTTTGTTTTCCTACCTCAAAGTCTAGACTGGAAGTGGATTCACATAAGAAAAAAAAAAAATCTCACTGTAGTAATACGTTTCTGGCCTATATTTTTGGGCCTAACCCTGAGATTTTGAATTTTGACCCACTCACAGCCCCACTGGCACTTATGTTAATTTTACACTGATTGACCTATTGTACAGGCATATAACTTGCTAACTCCTTCATCTTAACTCAACCCATGGTTCTTATCTTGTTCAGCCATGCAGCTCAGTACCTTTTCTCAATAGCATTTCAACTTTTTTCTTTCTGATTCTCCTAGCATCTCTGCTGTGTTCTTTCTGTTCCCAAAGTTTTTTAGTCTCATAGTCCCACCCACATTTCCTGTCTGCCTCTGGCCAATTAGCTTTTTATTAAACCAGTAGGTAGGACAAATATTTACAATGTATATGAACACAGCATTCTCATGAATCGTAGTTTATTTGAGACGTAGTCAAGTTGACAACTAAGAATAACCTCTGAGTTCTGAAAGTTTTAAACTGTGTTTTAAATACTTAAAGTTTTTAATTATAGATTTGACTTTGGGTAATGTAGATTCAACACTCTTATATTTAAATACTTTTGTGACATTATTGCTTCAAATTCCATTTGACTTTCATAGTTATTTTTATGCCATAACTGTCACATTAACCTCTCACTTTCATTGTATAAATTTTTTTCTATAAAGTTCTCTTAACTTTGCTGACTTAACCAACTGAATGTAGATTCAGTTGCATAAGAATATTCATTGTTACTTCACCTAGATCCATAGCATTTGCCTCTTGCTCAGTTAAGGGCTTATAGATATTTAACAGAACTCGGTTTTTTTTGTTGTTGCTGTTGTTGTTTTTTTTTTTAATGCAGTCTTTCAGAACATGGGCCTGCATTCTTTTCCTATGAATTTGGTTGTTCTGAATAATTTGTCATAGGACTTGAGTTTTGGTAATTTGTTCAATTCGATTAATACAGTGTTTGTAAGGCCTATCACTGTTGTAGCATGGACTATAATTTCTGTCATTTTCAATATTAAATAATATTTTTTTCATCTGCCTTTAACACAATGCCTATATTCTAAGATTAATAAAGAATAAAAGTTTGCTTTGGCAAGGAATCTGGTCACAGATTGATGGCTTTTCTGTTCTCAGAGTCCCAGTGTGGTACAGAGCATCACAGAGTGATACGCAAGGAGTTTTTATAATTGTAATATAGTTTCTATTCCATATTTTATGTGCAATCATGGAACTTCTATCTTAATGACATTATCTTACTTTGATATTTCAAAAGCCTCATACCTAATACTACATCTTGAAGTTTCTATATTCTTGCTACCTTACAGTGGAAATTAAATCTCAGTACAAGAATCTATGTGTAGCATGCTCAAAAAGAACCCAGACCATAACAGGTAATTAATACTTCGTTGTTAATTTACTGACCTACCCACAAGTGGACATGATGTCTCTATCAATCTCTTGGCTATTGCCATAGTACTCTCAAGAGCCTGCATGTGTTAATCATTTTAAAAGTAATAAATGTTCTTTTTAGTACTCTGATCAATACTACTTTAAACATTTGTTTGTGTTTCATCAAAATTAATTTCACTTTTCTTTAGTCTTTCTTTTAATATAAGAAGTCTTTATACTCTTTCATATATCTAGGTTGTCAATTGGTCCCTTTTCTAAAATGTGACCAAAATTTAAAATGTCTTCTAAAAAATAACCTACAATGATAGGTGGCCTGGATTGGAACCCACTGCAGTCATTCAGCACCTATGATAGTGGTTAAGACAGCACAGAACTTTGTCTCTGAACTTGTGTTTACCAAGAAGAGTAAATACACCATTTATTTTCAACATCTGCTTCCCCATGTGCCTCCTAGAACATGATTTCTTGACTTTTCTACATTTCTTTTACCACAAACTTCATTGTGTATAGATATTTTAGAATTTTAGGAAAAAATCTGCATTATAGTTAAATAAATGACATATTTTAACGATATACTTTCCCACTTCAGTAATAAAGTTTAGATCATCCAAGTTCCATGTTACAAAAATGGCACAGAAATATAGAAGCCAGTTTTACTGATTAGGTTAATTATTTTTCTTGAGATAATTTTTTGATTATTAAGCTTCTACGTAATTATGGCTTTTCTTAAAAGCATAAATGAGAATTTCTTTACAAGTCTAAGGTACTAATATATGATATTTCTTTTTTTCAAATTAAATAAAATAGTTTACAGAGCAGGTTTACTAAGTTGAGAGAAGGCCCATAGCCACATGGTGTCACTATTGAATGCATTCCTCCAGCTTCTCACCTGCAGGTCGACAGAGAATGCTGCTCTGGTTTTCTGGCCTGGTTCCCATATGATCTGTCATTGTCCTTTAAAGGGTAAACACTCTTTTACTCTTGCTTGCTCACCTAGCTTTTTTGTAACTTTAAGTTCTCATCTTAATCACACAGGCATCCTATCCTTTTCACAGACACTGGGTAAGATTGGTGTGACCAGCCTGTACTTACAAGATTCTCCATCTTTTCTGGAAAATGCAACACACTGATCTTCTTTCTTAATCAGACCTAGATAATAAAGAGATGTGATTCCTTTTGCTTTCGAGCAATAGATTCTTCTGCATCTTCCTTCAAGGGAGGCTTGGTATGTTTTCCATGTTAATCAAACTCTTCCCTAGAAGTCTGAAACACAAAAGTCTAGTATTACCTTTTGTATAAAGGAAGTTGTTTAAATCCATCAAAATTCATTCTCTGGAAAGCAGGAGACCTCTTATCCCTCTCTCTCTCTCTCTCTCTCTCTCTTTCTCTCTCTCTCTCTCTCTCTCTCTGTGTGTGTGTGTGTGTGTGTGTGTGTGTGTGTGTGTGTGTGTGTGTGTGTGTCTGATCTGAGGCATGACTTCTAAGCTTTAAAGATGATTTTTGCCAAAGGGACATCTTGTGACTTTTCCCAATTTGGCAATGAAACAAAAAAAAACTTTACATGAGAAGATAGACAGGTATGGATATGCACTGGCTTTTCTGAGATAAACACTTGGAGTTAGAAACAAAGTATGTGCTAATGGGAAATGACAAGGTTATGCTATGTATACCACACTGATTGACTTTCTGCAGCATATCTATGTTTTTTGTACACATAGGTGAGCAAGCAATATATAGTGCCTCTTTAAGGGGATTTATTTAAAAGAAAGTAAACAAGTAAAAGTGGCACAAGTACCAGTGAAAGAGAAATTCATTTTTTTTTTTTACTGGAAAAAAACACCATTTTCTCCAATGGTGTGATTTCTTTATAATCATTAAATGTGTTTTGCGTTGTGGTGGATGCTTTCTGATACTTACAGAGTTATATATCTTATAAAATGAGGCCAGACTGTGTTGCCAATCCCAAGAGTATATAAGGATTTCACATACTTTTCAACAGAGCATCATTTAAGCAACTTAAAAGCCTTCTAAAATATAATAGCAGTGTGTCTATACAGAAGAAAGAAGATGAGTTTCATAGGTACTAACTTACTGTGTTTCTCAGAACTTGCAATTAATGAAACAAGAATTCAAACATATTGAACACTTAGTTGAGTTTATGAATTGTGGATACAGTCCATCATGATAAGGAAGGGATAGATGTTCACTAACAGAATAATATAATGACTATAGTCCTACACACTCCAAAATGAAATAGAACACTACCAGGTGATTATAGCTCAAGTCAATTTAACAGTTAGAACTAACTCTGATAACCACTCAGAACTGGACATTTCTTTTTCATGTGCACCTGTCCTGTTATATGCTTAGCACCACTGTTAACAAATGTTGTGCTGGTACCCATATTTGATTAATGCACAGGCAGACAGATACACACACACACACACACACACACACACACACACACACACACACACACACACTACAGTAAAATACATAATCTGCCTCCTTTGGTCCTGCATGTTGCAGCACTCCAGAGACAAGAAAATAGAAACCTATGCCTCACTAGGGCAAAACAGTAGAGCTGTGCCTGGTGATGTGGTGATGTTTCTATTCCACAGAGACACCAGAATTTTCCTGTCTAAAACTTGGAATTCTGTGACATAATCCCATTCAATGTCTAGATTTAAAGTATCTATTTGGTGTTTGTAAAGATAACTCGGCAGTGGTAACATATGTTCCTCATGAATACACATGAAATTAAAAAAAATAAATTGTCACTTGGAAGAAACTAAATAAAATGTATGTAGTTATAGAAAATTAAAATTTATGTAAAGAAGAAAGGTAACACACAGTAGAGTATGTCTAAGTATAGGTTAATTAGGAAGTAATGGACAAAGAAAAAGGGTGAGACATAGCTCACTAAAGCTAGATTAGAAGACAATGACTTTTCATAAAATAATTTTACAAAATGATAAAATGGTGCAAAATCTTAGCAAGATTATATGGCGTTTGATATTTTCTCAAATGCAAAGGTTTACAGAACAAGCTTTAAATTTGGATATAATATTATAATCTCTTAAATGTTCTGTTCTAGGGTTACAAATTTGCCTAGCTGTTGGTCTTTAGACATTTTACCTTCAGCTGCAACATTATTGAGGCATCACCACACACTTTCTCTTCTTACGCATTGACATTTCTGTTAGGTCCCTGCTTAGAATAATTGCATAGACCTGTGATTACATCCTTGACCCTTGCGTGCCAGAGACAGTATAGGATGCTTTTTAACACTATGATATATATGATAACTTATATGATAACATGATAAGATCTAATACAGCATAGCAGTTTGCACCATTGTAGTAGAATTCAGAGGTTACCCAAGAAAGCACTAGTGACGTCAGAGAATCTGGATCCCAATGGGGCATTTCCAGAATCATTGGGAACACAGAAACTTCCTGTTCATTCATGCTTTTCTCTGGGAGAAAATTGAGCATCCATCGCTTCAAGTTCCAGCTCTCCGAGAATTGAATTAAGGTTACCTTGTATCTATGAGTACTTGTATAACCCCTTAATAAATATTAATCCCTATATGATATATTGCAATTGAATGTTTTCAGCAATACCTGGCACCTGACCATGTGGTTTTACTCTGTGCTAGCCAGGCCATGAGCCAAGGACTGAAACCCAGTGGGTCCAGGCTGGACTGCAGCTCCAGCTACAAAAAGTAGTGGGTCTTTTAAAATGGACTGTGTTCTGCTTTTCTGGTTTGTAGTTGGCTGTGCAGGCTTCTTGACTTTAGGCAGGGACTCTACCCCCACCAAGCTGTTTGGACTCTGCATAGAGCACTATCCCAAGTGATCTGAGTTGTTAATGCCATAGTGACTGTGAGCATCTGTGGGACCAGAACCCTGTGGGTCCAGGTGGCACACCTCCAGCTCCAGATAAAAAAAATCAGCTAGCCCTTTAAAAAAGTGCCTTTCACGGCATCGTTGGCTTGTGGCTCCATTTTCAGTGAATTGCTAGACTAATGACAGAGACTCCATGACACACAAACACATATCACCTCCTCCCAAACCCCCACTCCTCCAACTCCCCTAGGAGCAGCCAAACTGCGTGCCTGAACCAATTTGCATCTGCCTGTGATTGGGAACAGCAGCTACCATTGGCCTTTTAATGCAGTTTTTATTTTATCACTCTAATTGTACAAGGCTTTGTTTTTTAGCAGCTAGTGTACCCGCTGCAAGTTGGAGGCAATTCAGTTCTTTGAACCAAAGCTGCCATCTTGTCCTGGCCCTGCCTACTCCACTGTACTCCAGAAACCATGTCATTGAACAAGACAGCAACAATTGCTGGCCAAAAGTTGCAATTGCATCTGATTAAGGTAACTGTCTATCTAGCTAGAATGTCTGACTCTAATCCAGGTACTCAGAACTTTACAAATTTTTTTTTCTTTGTAGCTATGATTGAGAAGTCCTTGCATGAATATATCTCTAAGGGTTTCAATCCCTCAGTTTTGTTGTTTTTTGGCTTGATTCTATATCTTATAATTCAAATAAAAAAGTCTGATACCTATCTTAAATATTTAAAATCTACGGATAAACAATTACTCTCTAAGATGTGTGATATGCAATCTACAGTCAATAAAGTAGCAGACAAATTTACTCTTTTGGAAATTGGTTATGACAAACTTTCAGATAGGACTTTCTCCTTTGATGTGAGTTCTAAAAAACAACAAAAAAAAACCATAATTCACACTGATGATTGTTAGTTCTGCATGTGAAAGCAAGTACACACTAACAAGGCCACACACTAGAGTTTATTCAAGAGAAGAGTCAGAGTCCCAGGTGGGTAAAAAGGCAGAGGAGCAAGAAAGAAGTCAGAGGACAGAGAAGAAAAAGGGCCAAAGCATGCAAGGGTATGCATCATGGGTCCGGGTAGGTGCTTTTGGGTCCAGGCAGATGCTTCCATATGCAGTGCCAAAGGGTTTATGTAGCCATGCCTCTCTGCAAGGTGCATCCCATCTGAGCTGAGTAGGCTCAGCTATGTGGAATTCCAGGAATCCTTACAATGATGAGTTTAAGAATCTTTCTAACTATATCAATGAAGAGAATGGGAAAATTTTCGATTCTATGAGATCATTAGAAAGATTACTCAGGACAATCAGACCCTAGAAAAAAGAATGGCCTCCAAGTTTCAGGAATGAGAGAACCGTATAACAATATTGAAAAAGGGCTTTGAAACCAAATTGATTCAGGACCTCCTCCTATGAGATAGTATGGTGGGGAAGATGTCCTGCCCAAGGTGGTCACCATGAAAGGATTAGCCCATTCTCCACCGGTATTGTTTCCAGTTACAGTTCAGACAAAGAAAGTACATGGGAAGACCCCAGAATGTGTAGAATGTAATTATGAGCCATTCCATATGAAGGATATTAAGGATATGAAAGAAACCATATCATTACATGAAATTCATTTGTCCCAAGTAAGGCAGTTTTTGAATTCATGGTCCACAAAAAAAAACAAACAAAAGAACCAGATAATTCCTAATGACTGGATGCAATTCATCTCTGTAGTATTGGACTATAGCCAACACTTGCAGTGGAGAAATTGGCTTAGAAAAGAGGCCAAGTCCATAGAAATTCACAGACAAGTTAAGGGTTTTACCATTTCTCAAGAACAAATTCTTGGTCAAGACCTGTTTGCTGATGTTCAGGATACTTATTATGAACATATATCATTGCTGTGCCATACTGCTGCCTTAAATGCTTGGGAAAAGATTATGGACTCAGGACCAAAAATTGAGTCATATACCAAGGTCAAGCAAGGACTGAAAAAGCTTTATACTGACTTTCTTGAAAGAATAACCCAAACTGTACACAGAGTGGTGATAAATCCAGGAGTTAGGAAGCAAATAATACTCTATTTAGTCTTTGACCATGCTAATAAGGAATGTAAGATAATGCTTATGCCACTAAAGATCAGATCTGCACCCATAGAGGAATGGATTTAGTATGCAATTAATGCTGTATCTCTCCATTGTGACAAAGATAACTGGGTAGGTCAGGTTATTGCCAATGTTAGGGTAAGAAATCAAGGCATCATTTGTTTTAATTGTGGTAAGTCAGGCCATATAAAGAGGAATAGTATGCAAGGTACTTATGGGAATACTGCTCATCCTAGAAATGATTCAAACAGAAGGCCACTACCTTCTGGGTTGTGCAGGAGATGTAGCAAAGGCTAACATTGGACAAATTAATGTACTTTCACAAGAAAAAAGAAGACAACCCCTTACCATCAGAAAACACATCCCAGGGCTTTCTGTGGGAAGCCCCTCAAAATCAGACCTCAAAGCCAAAAGAGGCTGAGTCATATTCGGTCACAGTAGAGAAACAGCCTCCTCAGAATGAGTAGATAATCCAGGCCTGAGATAGAGGACCATACAACATTGGATAATAGAACAACTTTAAAGAAGAAATTGACAGTTCCAAGTAAATCAACAAAACATATATTTTGGCAGACTTTCATAAATGAAAAAAGACCAAAATTGAAAATAAGGATAGATAATATTTATATCCAAGGCTCAGCTGACACAAGAGCTGGGATTTCAATCATAACTCCACAATCATGGCACCTAAGATGGCCCCTAAATGACTCAGATGTTCAATTTCTAGGTATTGGGACAATAGTTCAAGTAAAACAGAGTATAAGATGGCTTGAATGCATAGAACCAGCAGAACAAAGAGGAAGATTGAATCCATAAATGATTAACATAGCAGTGAATTTATGGAGTTGTGATTTTCTACAACAATGAAATACCCAGATTAAGATCCCTTCAGGCTCAGATATCAACCAGAGCCTCAATTATGTCCCTGTAAACAATATTTCGAGTTGTTGTGCACAACAATCTCCAGTCATTCAGATTGCACAAAAACAAAGTTCAAGAGCTACTGACCTCACAAAGACACTCACAGCATTACCTTTTAAATGGTCAACAGAAAAGCCTATTTGGGTTCTGCAATGGCCTTTGACAAAAGAGAAACTTCTGGCTCTAGAATAGCTGATACAGGAGCAGTTATAAGCTCAGCATATTGAAGAATAAACCAGCCCATGAAATTCTCCTGTATTTGTGGTCAAGAAGTAATCTGGAAAGTGGAGAATGGTGACAGATTTAATAGCAATTAGTAAGGTGATTCAACCCATGAGATCTTTACAATCTGGTATTCCCTTGCTTTTCCTGCTGCCTAGGAAATGGCCTATTATAGTTACTGATTTGAAGGACTTAGTTATTTTCCATATCTTTACAAGAACAAGACAAAGAAAAATATGCACTCACAATGCTCACATTTAATAATATACACCTATTAAGGAGGAACCAATGGAGGGTTCTTCCACAAGGGTTTGTTGAATAGTCTCTGTCTATGCCAATATTTTGTACAGCAGCCACTAGAAGTAATTTGCAAACAATTCCCACAATCTATCATTTACCATTATATGGACAATATCCAATTGGTAGACCCAAACACCCTTGGAATGAATGTTTGAAGAAATGAAGAAGATATTGCCTCATTAGGGAGTTCAAAATGTCCCTGAAAAAATACAAAGAGGGGATTCTATCAATTATTTAGGATATAAAATAGGCCTAGGAAAAAATAGACCCCAGAAGGTAAAACACAGGAAAGACAGACTGAAGACTCTTAATAATTTCCAAAATCTGCTAGGAGATATTGCTCATACATGACTTGTTATTGGAATAAAAAACTATGAATTCATTAACTTGTTCAGAATCTTAGATTGTGACAAGAATTACATAGTCCCAGGGAATTTTCTGTTGAAGCTGAGAGAGAATTAACCTTGCTGAAAAAGAAATTTCAAGAAGTACACGTGAACCACATAGATCCAGACCTCAGTTCCATTTTGGTTATTTTAATTTCTATTTAAAAAAAAGACACAAGTTAAAATATTATCCTTTAATAAATTCTAATCATGTTAATGCTGATATTAGATAAAAGGGCATATCATTTATAGATTTAAAAAGTTTTGGTATCGTTAATAAGTTGCAAATTTTTAAGAACAGATGTAATCAAACTGATGTGCAAAACATCCAAAAATAAGAAAAGGGCAAAAATTGACTGGGTAATTGTAAAAAATGTTTTTGTTGTAAATTATTTTCAGCCCCATTTGGGCCAGAAGTTCTGACCTTATCCGTGGTGGCTTTTACCCTCCAAAGAATATTAATTTCATGCTGTTTAGCTTATGTCTCAGGCATATTACTAGCTAGCTCCTTCATCTCAATTCAATTCATTTCCAGTAATCTACCTGGCCACATAGTCATGGCCAGTGGCCTGTACCTATATTCCTAGATGCTGCTCCTTCAAGGCTGGCTGGAGACTGAGACAATTTGTCAGTCACTTCTCCTTGTGTCCTGAAGGATGCCTGGTAATTTTCTCTGCAAAGCAGAAATCTGAAGGACCATCACAGCTTGTTCTGCCAATGTTCATAGGTCACTTTCATGTGGAAACTTCATGTCCAGTTTATACAGCATACTGTCATACAGTCCATACAAGAATAGTGTCTTGTTCAGTGGCTAACTGTTGTCACAAAATAAATTCCACATGAAGTTTCCTCTTTGCCTGTCATTTTCTTAAAATACATTGGTGTTGCCAGGAGCAGACCAGTCTCACTGTCCAGAAAAGTCTAAGTTCTTAAAATATTTTAAATGTCATATTCTGCATGTCTTTGAAGTGTTTGAAGACTATCTATCTAATTGTACATATTTTTGTATACCTACAAAAACCTAACTAACATGACTATGTTTGGTTATCATCAATTACACCTTACAATTTTAAGTGAGTTACCTAAGCATCATACCTTAATCAAGAGCAGAAAAATACATACAGCATAACAAAATTTACCTTAAGTTTGTATCAATAAACCAAAATCCATCTTTTTAAGTCATTCCTCTATTATATCCTTCAACCCCCCCCTTTCTTTAGAAAGAGATTAACTATGACCATTAACTATAATGAAAGCAAACATTAATATTCAATACTTTTGGGAAATTGGATGTAGCTTTCTTTCTTTTACTACTTCCTGCTGATTAGGGGGCACTGGCAAACTTACTAGGGTCCTGAGACTGGATTATATTAACTGGAGTCTTGGAAGCTGATTTTCCCATCAGAGAATTTTCAGGTGTTCTTGGCAAATAAAACCACATTTGCCTGGAAACAATCCATGGATTTTCATCTTCTGTGGAAACAAAAGAAGAAACTCTTTTCCTAAGCAACATATTCTTATTAACAGATTTCATAGTCAAGATATCTTTAAAATATATATGGTTGTCTAACTTAGCAACCTTAGGAATCAATTGTCTTTCTGCAGCTAGCTCATTCAAAATTAAAAAATTAAAAGAAAACACAATAACCATAATACAGACTTTGTTTATCTGCCATCTTTATGTGGCCTTTTATATTTTTTATTTACTCTTTTTTAAGGGCTTTCTTTACCCCTTTTCTCTTCTCTCTGAAGTTTATGCACACTTTGTACCTCATTTAGAAGTTATCTTCATCTGAATCTGCTTATTGGGAATTCTTTTTTTTATATTTTTTATTTATTTATTTTGTTTGTTTTTGTTTTCTGTAAAATATAGCAAAGATATATCCTTTATTTTGGATTATATATAATACACACAGAAAACTAATTCCAATATGTAAAAACCAAAAAACCCTAATATCTCTAAATGCTATTTAATCATCCCTTACAGTGGAAAATACAAATGATCTAACATATTGGTTTCCCTTCTTGCCTTGCAAGCAGGAAGCTAAGGGCCAAATTTTAAAACAAATCTCTTTGTCAGGGCTCCTGATCTAATAAGAAGTGACCTAGTTTCCATGTGGGTTCTGGCTTCTTCTGCACCTAGTAGTAATACTTGTATTTTAAAACTGTCTTCCATTTGAAATCATCTTGCAACTTAGAAGACTGTAAGGTGGGTGAAATACTCTGGAGTACCCTAGTTAATCAAAAATCAGGCTTGCATGTTCTAGTAAGACTCTAAGAGTTATGGAAGGGGATGTGATTATGCATTTTCCAGGGGAGTTGTGTTGCCTTGATATTGCATGATGCTTTTATTACTACACTGAGTCTTATATACTTGGATGACCAACAAGAACAATCTAAATCCTGCACAACTGAATCCTACACAATTTACTGTATGTTTTCAGATGGCATTTGTGATAACCAAATACAGACTTGAGGTGCTTATCGAAGCAAGTTCCAAGCTGTGTTTAGGGGGCACAGGAGCAGGTGACATTACTCTAGGAATGGCAGATTAACTTCCCAGGAGATTCCTGCATTTTCTGATGTCTCAATTATCCTTCTCTACACTCCTTTCCTCACCTGTCACATGTATCAGGATGCCACCCTTTACCTGGCTCTAGATTTGACTCTCAACAATGACACTTTTAGAGAAATTGTATAGACAAACTTTGTGCTCTAGGACACTAGAAGTAAAGGTGATTACACCAGAAAGTTCCTCTTCATGCTGGTAACAACCCAAGAATCCCCAGCGTTTTAATCAGAATCTTTTTTTTTCAGTCTGTAGTGTCTACTCCAGTGTCGAATTATTTTATTTTATTTTTAGTATTATGAATAAAGAAGTCACATTTTCTATCCTTGTATATCTTTATTCAAGGTCCCTTCCCCCTCCCACCACATCAGGTCATTCTCTCTTATCCACATCTCCTCTTTCCACCCATGGGCAGGTGGTCCCAATATTGCTTAGTTCAGCCTCCACTCCTAGCAAACCCAGTTTTCTGCCACCAATATCAAGAGTCAGGTGTTCCTCTAGGGGGAGTGGGATCCAAGGAGTCAGTCTAAGGTGTTTCGGATCCCAAGCTGTTCAGTGGTCGTGGTTTGCAGCTTGAGAATGCTTTGCTTTTTTAGTTTGTTTGTTTTTGTTTGTTTGTTTAGAGTCCACTAATGAGTGAGTACATCCCTTGCTTATCTTTCTGGGTTTGTGATACCTTGCTCAGGAGGATATTCTCCAAATCCATCCATTTTCCTGCAAATTTTAGGATATCATCTTTTCTTTCAGCTGAGTAGTACTTCATTGTGTAGATGTACCTGTTTGTTAATCCATTCTTCAGTTGAGGGACATATCATTTCCCATCCAGAAGGGCTTTTAAAATACTAGTATCACTTTAATCGCTGACTCTGCCCCTTTTGGCGGCTTTTCAATATGGCGGAGGTGCCAGCAAACACAGAGGACCTGGAATTGCTGCTACAAAAAAACCCACATAAGTAGACACCTTAAATCAATCACACTTATGCTGAGTGTTCTGTGAGATATACAGGTTTAAGCTGCATGCCCACGTGGACTTGCCACTTTTAAATTCATACCCAGAGATGTTGTGGTGTCTCTGTACCATGACTCAATACAGATACATGATTTAAAAGCCACTTTTGGTTCTGTTTCTGTGCTATAGAATGCTTTTTAAGCTTCTTAAACTTTCTCAGTCTTTATGTGGATGTTTGGCCCATGTTGGGATGTCATCTGATATAAATAGTTTCTGGCCCTATTTGACAGCTTTTACCCACCAAAGAATATTAATTTCATGCTGTTTGGATTATGTCTCAACCATATTACTAGCTAGCTCCTTCATCTCAGTTCAACTCATTTCCGGTAATCTACCTGGCCATGTGGCCATGGACAGTGGCCTGTGGCCTGTACCTGTATTCCTACATGCTGCTCCTTCAGGGCTGGCTGGAGACTTTCTAATTTTCCTTTTGTTAAGTTTTGAAATTAATTGTGTTCTCTCTAGAAGGTTCTTCAGCTCTTTGCATAACAAAATAGTTAGGAACAGTATCTATAGAAGTAATATCAACAACGTGATGCTTATAAATCACCCATCCCTACTCAACTTACTGAAATAACCCAGAACAAAAGCCAGCACTGTACCATTCACTGATAAAGATGTCCTCAGCTTTAGTAAGCCTTGTTCTGTTGGCCTTAACTAAGAATGCTTCTCCTGATACAAATATTATTAAAGCATATTTTCTCTTTACATAAATATAAAAAGAAAATGACTATACTCATGTTTTTACCTGCTTTCTCCAAGACCAGTATGAACCCCTAGATATGTGTATCTACAGATGGCACTGCCTCATGATAACCAAAGTTTCTGGGCACTAACCTAGGAACATGTACCATCTGGAACTGTTTCTATTGAGTCATAACTTTAACCATTCATAAACTGTGGAAGGGGGTTGTTAACCCTTCTATAATTTTCCCTCATTGATTTCTAGGCTTATATCTCTAATTACTTACATTGAATTTATTTGGAGTGTAGCTTTTAGGATTATGTACAACTTTGTGTCTTGGATCTGTAATATACTTTGTCTCTGAGCTGCAGAGTTTCAAATATAATTACAGTGTTCTTTCATACAGCTTTTAGGAAATATTTTTATTTCCTTATGATTTGTCTACACAAATTTTAGTTTTTCACCTACCCACAACAATGCTTAAGAAAGATCTCTTCAGCTTCACAGACTTCAGAAATGGGGATAAAGGTGCATGAGAAAGCCATCATAACAAGAACTGTGCTTAAGAATGATGGTGTAGGCATCTAGAGAATATAGCAACACAATCCTAACAAGTGAGTTACATTTTTAAAGGAATAATTTTTCTGCATGTCAATGTTTATTAAAGCTCTATTTGTAATAGCTAAGCTACAGAATCAATCAGATGATTGGATAAGGAAAATTTGACTTATATTAAAAATAAAATTTTATCTGGCTATGAAAGGAATATTTTTTATATTTATTATGTGTTGATTTTACATCATGAGCCCCATCAAACTCAGTTATCAATCTTCTCAGATTTATTCCCTGAGACTGGCATAATTGCAGTGGGGGAGCAGTCGAGTCCCTGGTACACAGCTGAGAGGTAAGAGGTCAGGCAGTGATGTCCACTCCCTGAGATGGCGAACAGCAATCCACCAAGACCATAGCTGGCATAGTAGCAGCAGGGGAGTAGTTGAGTCCCTAGGTGCACAGCTGAGAGACAAGAAGTCTAATGGTTAGTTTACCTTCTAAGAACCCCCCTACAGGAGTCATAATACAAAGAAAAAATATACTAGAATGGATATTTTTGACACATGAGCCGAATAAAAAATTGAAAACATATATCAAAATGATGTCTGATTTGATTTTTAAAGAAAAATTTAAACTTCATCAGTTGACCAGAAAAGAAATTGTTGTACCTTTGACTAATGAAGAAATTTATTGATTATGGGCAGACAGTGAACTTTGGCAAAAAGCCTGTAGTAACTTCCTGGGAGAGATTAATATCAAATATCATCAAAGCAAAAGAATTCAGTTTATAAAAGAAACTAACTGGATTTTTTTTTCTCATGTGGTAAGGAATAAACCTATTTCTGGAGCTCCTACATTTTATACTGATGCAAACAAATCTGCAAAAGCCAGTTACAAATCAGAAAATGTAAGTGGCCCAAAGCCCCTATAATTCTCTTCAGAAGTCAGAACTATATGTTATTATTATGGTGTAACTGGATTTTATTAAACCTCTTAACCTAGTAATTGACTCAGATATGCAGTAGTTGTCTTACACATCAGGACTGCTGCCTTCGTTCCTGATGATACAGAATGAACCTCATTGTTTGTACAACTACAGAATATTACCAGAAATAGAATTCATCCTATATACATAACATATATCAGGGCTCATACAGGCCTTCTGGACCCTTTGACACACGGTAATGATAACATTGACTGGTTATTAATAGGAAACATGCTGTAAGCCTCAGAATTTCCCAAGAGACATCATGTAAATAGCAAGGGACTAAAAAAGAGCTTTGCTATCACTTGCCATCAGGCCAAAGATATTCTATGGAAGTTTGCTACTCGTTCTCTCTACAACCAACCATCTTTACCCACTGGAAGTTATCCTAGGGGTACACAGAAAAATGAGATCTGGCAGATGGATGTTTCACTTTTTGAAATGTGGAAAGATGAAATATGTACATTATATCATTGACACTTACTCAGGATTGCAAAGGGCAACTGCCTTGAGTTCTGAAAACCCTGATGCTGTACTCATTCACCTTTTGGAAGTCATGGCCATGATAAGAATTTCTGCTCAAATTAAGACTGACAATGCTCCAGCATATGCTTCCCAGAAAATGAAGCAGATTTTTGGATAATAAAGCACATTATAAGGATACTGCGCAATCCCACAGAACAAACAATTGTGAAGAGATTTTATCACACTTTGTAAAGAGATGTTTCATAAACAGAAAGGTGGAATGAAAAAACCCAGGTAGAGATTGCATAATGCTTTGCTGACCTTGAATTTTCTTAATGATGATGAGAAAGGAACATTAGCTGCAGAGAAACATTGGGTAATTGAAAAGACTTCTGAGTTGAACCAACCTATCTATCTCAAGAACATACTAACTTCAGAATGGAAGCAGAAATATGTGCTTTGATAGGGTAGGAGTTTTGCTTTTGTTTCCACAGAAGAAAAAAATATATGAGTACCAACAAAATTAATAAAGATCTGATGCAAAAATGAGATCCCTCCTGAAAAGGAGACGTAATGGTTAATCTGCTGATATGACAATTGGATATGGGTTAAGGAATATTTACTCAACAAAGCTGGGGCAGGGTCTCATTTTTGTCTTTACAGAAAAATAGATGCTACCATTTTCAAGACAGTAAAAGAATGCTGAAAACTTAGACATCTAAAGCTGAAGGGCGATCATGTATAAAAGGATCACAAACAAAGGAATATAAGGACAGTTGGTACCAATATGTACCTTTGGGTAATTTCTTAATTCTCATTGCTTTACAACTATATTACCTTGAAAAAGAATGCCGCATCTAAGGATATGATCATGTGGTTTTGTTCCTTTAGTTTGTTTATATGATTGATAACATTTACAGATTTTCGTATGTTAAACCAGCCCTGCATTTCTGGGAGGAAGCCTACTTGGTCATGGTGGATGATATTTTTTATACATTGTTGTATACGGTTTGCCAAAATTTTGTTGAGAATTTTCACATCAATATTCATGAGGGAAATTGGTCTGTAATTCTCCTTCTTTGTTTTGTCTTTGAGTGGCTTGGGTATTAGGGTGATTGTGGCCTCATAAAAGGAATTTGGCAATATTCCTTCAGTTTCTACTGTGTGAAATAGTTTGAGGAGTAATGGTAGTAATTCTTCTTTAAATGTCTGGTAGAATTCGGCACTGAAACCATCTGGACCAGGGCTTTTATTTTTGGAGAGGTTTTTAATGACAGCTTCAATTTTCTTAAGGGTTATAGGCCTGTTTAGGTAATTAATCTGATCTTCATTTAATTTTGGTAGATGGTACCTGTCCAGAAAGTTGTCCATTTCTTCTAGGTATTCCATTTTTGTGGAATAAAGATTTTCAAAGTATGATCTGATAATTCTCTGTGTTTCCTGGGGATCTGTTGTTATGTCCCCCTTTTCGTTTCTGATTTTGTTGATTTGAACACTGTCTCTGTTTTTTGATTAGTTTGGCTAAGGACTTATCTATCTGGTTAACTTTCTCAAAGAACCAATTCTTACATTCACTGATTCTTTGTATTGTTCTTTTTGTTTCAATTGTGTTGATTTCAATACAATGAGAAAAAAATCAAACACTCCTTAATGATTAAAGCCCTGGAGAGATCAGGAATACAGGGAGAATACCTAAATATAATAAAGGCGATTTACAAGAAGCCAAAAGCCAGTATCAAACTTAATGGAGAAAAACTCAAAGCAATCCCACTAAAGTCAGGAACTAGACAAGGATATCCTCTCTCCCCTTAGCTATTCAATATAGTTCTCGAAGTTTTAGCTAAAGCAATAAGGGAACAAAAAGAGATTAAGGGGATACAAATTGGAAAAGAAGAAGTGAAGCTATCTCTATTTGCAGATGATATGATTGTATACATAAGTGACCCACAAAATTCATCCAAGGAACTGCTACAGCTGATAAACATCTTCAGCAATGTAGTAGGATACAAGATTAACTCAAAGAAATCATTAACCCTCTGTACACTAAAGATAGAAGAGCTGAAAAAGAAATAAGAAAGAAACAATACCCTTCATAATAGCTGCAAATAGTATTAAATACCTTGGAGTAACTATAACCAAAGAAGTAACAGACCTATTTGACAAAAATTTTAAATAACTGAAGAAAGAAATTGAAGAGGATATCAGAAAATGGAAAACTCTCCCATGTTCCTGGATTGGTAGGATCAACATAGTAAAAATGGCAATTCTACCAAAGGCACTCTAAAGATTCAATGCATTGCCCATCTTTTTGGACCTTGAAAGAACAATACTCAATTTCATTTGGAATAATAGGAAAGCCAGGATTGCCAAAACAATTTTACTCAACAAAAGAATCTCAGGAGGTATCACCATCCCTGAGTTCAAGCTATAATATAGAGCTACAGTAGTAAAAACAGCCTGGTAATGGTATAAAAACAGACTTGTGGACCAATGGGATAGAATTGAGGATCCAGACATTAACCCAAAAACCTATGAACACCTGATCTTTGACAAAGAGGCCCAAAACATTCAATAGAAAAAAGATAGTATGTTTAACAAATGGTGTTGGCATAGCTGGATGGAAGTGTGTAGAAAAATGCAAATAGATCCAAGCCTGTCACCCTGCACAAAACTCAAATCCTAGTGGATCAAAGACCTCAACTTAAACCCAGCTACTTTGAACTTGATAGAAAAGAAAGTGTGAAATGCACTTCTACAAATTGACACAGGCGACCACTTCCTAAATATAACACCAATGGCACAGACACTAAGACCAACAATCAATAAGTGGGATCTCCTGAAGCTAGGAAGCTTCTGCAAAGCCAAGGACACTGTCAATAGGACAAAACGACAGCCTACAAAATGGGAAAAAAATTTCACCAACCCTACAAGTGATAGAGGACTGATCGCTAAGATATATAAAGAGCTCAAGAATCTATAGCCCAAAACATTGAATAACCCAATCAAAAAATGGGGTACAGATCTAAAAAGGGTATTCTCAGCAGAGGAACTACGAATGGCTGAAAGGCACCTGAAAAAGTGCTCTTCATCTTTTGCCATCAGAGAAATGCAAATCAAAACAACTTTGAGATACCACCTAAGACCTGTTAGATTGGCTAAGATAAAAGGCACAGATGACAACCTATGTTGGAGAGGATGTGAAGCAACGGGAACACTCCTCCATTGTTGGTGGGAGTGTAAGCTTGTTCAGCCACTTTAGAATGCAATATGGTGGTTTCTCAGAAAATTGAGAATCAATCTCCCCAAGGACCCAGCAATACCACTTCTGGGTGTATACCCTAAAGAGGCACATTCACACTCCAAAGGTATTAGCTCAACTATGTTCATAGCAGCATTATTTGTAATAGCAAGAACCAGGAAACAACCTAGATGTCCCTCAACTGAAGAATGGATTAACAAACTGTGGTACATCTACACAATGGAATACTACTCAGCAGTAAGAAAAAATGATATTTTAAAATTCACAGGCAAATGGATTGATTTGGAGAATATCCTCCTGAATGAGATATCACAACCTCAGAAAGATAAGCAGGGGATGTACTCACTCATTAGTGGTCTCTAAACAAACAAACAAGAAAAAAAGCCAAGTATGCCCAAGCAGCAAACCACAACCACTGAACAGCTTGGGATCAGAAACACCTTGGACTGACCCTTCAGACCCCACTCCAACTATAGGAACACCTGACTCACTCTTGAGGGAAGGGGGACAAAACTAGATTTGGCCAGGAGTGGAGACTGATTCAAGCAGTATTGGGTCAGTGGGACCATAGGACTGTCTGCTCTCTGTCCACGGAGGGGAAGGGGAGTTGTGGAGAAGAAAAGTGATCAGATGTGGTGGGAGGGGGAAGGGACTTTGAATAAGGAGATACAGGGATGGAAAAAAAATTCAGAGGGAAACCTGAACACAAAGTAAATATATGTGTAGCAATCTTATTTGCATTATCACCCTTAAAAAAATAGAAAAAAGAAAAAGAATGCTATTCTAGTTTGATCATGAATAAAGCTGGCTTTGGAGTTGGAATAAGTGGCTTTTTCCCTCTCTAAACCCAAGCATATTGGTTAAAAAAAAAAACTTGAGAGATTGTGTCTCATGTCATAAAAGTCACCTGGTGTGGCACAGAAGATAGGCAGAATATATAGGGACCAATATTATTGTACTCTTATCTTTAATCCTACTTTTATGTGTATTTCCTTCTTTTTTTAACCTAAGAATCTCATCTGAACACTTTTTTTTTCTGAAATCTTAAAATGTTTACTTGATATTATTACTACTTAGGTTTACCACTATAAACCACAATTTCTTTTACCAGTACTCTCCAAATCATCAAGAAGGATGATGGGGCCCCCATTGCTACAAACCAAATAAAAAAAAAAAAAGAAAGAAAGAAAAGAGAGAGAAACAGAGACAGAGAAAGAAAAAAGCTTCTGTACATCACTCAATTATTACCTTTAAAATAGACCATTCAGGACAGTTGCAAGGTAGCTTTATGTCATATCTTTAACAAGATTTCCAGATGGACTTACCCGGTACTCTGAGAATGAGTATAGATATTTATAGTCAGCCCATTAGGACCTAACCACTGTTTTAGGTTTTACAAGACCCCACAGAGATGCTATCACCCACAAGTCAGCAGGAAGCAACCTTATGAAAAACCATGACCCTCCTCTGATAAGTTTTGTCCTCTGAGGTTTATAGATAATCATCATTTTTATAGGATAGGTATAAGTTAAAATTGGGTTGCAAATAGAAAAATACTATAGACATAGGTAGATTATTTTATCTATATATAAATAAATACTAGACAAATATGAGCCAAAGACAATTTACAATCCAAAGACAATATGGATGCTTGTATGACGATACATATATAAAATAATTTTATATGTTTGAGATAATCAGTATATTTATACAAATATAAATCTGAAATTGTCTTATATGTCTAAGGTAATTTATATATTAATACAAAATTGATTCTATAATTGCCCTATTTTGCATGTCTCTACTTCTGTTTAAAATATTTTTAATATATATATTTAAATATATATATACCTCCATTTAGATATTTTGTTCAATGATATATATTTAGGATACTGTTATCATTTTGTACTATACATGTACCCTGGTTAATGTTCATATGATCATCATACTTAAAGTCATTATCCAGAAACTGTACACCCAAGTATAGATTGCCTATTTTTACAATTTAAGCTTCTTTAGGATGATTGGAATTGTAGATAACCATTACTCAGGTTTGTCATGTAATAGTCATGCTGCTCAGGTTTCCCAGAAACACAATAGAATATATCAGGTAGGCAGGAGTCTTCAACCACTTCATAGACCTAGAGTATATGGCATTTAAAGTTTTGTCATTCAGAATTTGGCCATGAGAGATACAATTCCTGGCATCACTGTTCCTTCCTGAGATGGTGTTGGGCGTCAATGACATCTAACAAAGAGTTTGTCTTCCTTGGCAGACAACGTCCTGATGGAACAAGAACTGACCTTGCCCTGACTTCTGTTAGCATGTACACTGTCCAATCTGGATGAACAGAATGAAGGACAGAGACTGCAGAAGCCTGCCTGAACAGGATAAGGCTTTCTCTCCAAAAATACCCTGCTTTCAAAGAGATCTGTCAGATATCCTAGGCCTATAGCCAGAAAGGTGAATGTTCCAACTGTACAGAGAAGCTGTGGGTGACTGTCCAGGTGACTGTTGCTGTCCTCTCCTAAATCTTAGAAGCTACTCTCTTGTGCTTCTAACCTTCAGGTAATATATTTTCCCTCTTAGGTCTTGAGGGTGTTGAAGACTAGATCACTAAGTTTGCTATCATTTCATATTTCAGCAAGGAGCATTCAGTATTGGATTCTTATTATTTTATGTAAACAGCCTTGAAGTAATCCCTGTACATTGCATCTTACCAATATTCTAGATATTTAAGATACACCTTGTATTTGTTGTTTGTTAGTTGTAATGTGATCTTGCTTATGTTAGTGCCTTTCCCTCTCCAATTTACTGCTTTCTGATAATTCCTATAGTATGTAGTTCTGTACTTAGTTTAGAACTTCCTTAGAAAAAAGAGAGATGTAGTGGGACTCAGTGGTTACCCAAGGAAGCACTAGTGACAACAGAGATTCCGGACCCCAATGGGGAATGGCCAGAATCATTGGGGACACAGAATTCAAAATCACCTTCCTGTTTGTTCCTGCTTTTTTCTGGAAGAAGAAAGAACATCCATTGTGGAAGTTCCAACTCTCTGAGAATTGCATTAAAATTACCTTGTATCCATGAGTGTTTGTATAACCCATTAATAAGTATCAATCTTTATATGAATATTGCAATTGAATATTTTCAGCAGTACACCATTGTTACGAATGAAGTAAATTCTAGTGCAGTTTCTGGTATAGTATGGAGATGGAGACTTGTCTAGTACTATATGCATTTATTCTATATTAACAAATAAGAGTCTATTAACTACATATACATAAATTTGTTGCTAGAAGTGCAGATTAAATGTATCCCTACCAAATGTTAGAACTTCAGGAAAACTACTTATTTTTGCTGTTATTATATAGATGAATATCTCCCCAAATAATCACTTTAGTGGCAAGATATAGATAACAGGTCTGAATAGTTTATATGTGGTCTAAAAATAGTCTGTAGGTGACAAAAAGAATACTTTTCATGGCCATATGTAAAATAAGTTTATTAAAGCGATAAATAAAGACTGACAAGATCTCTGCTATTGCTTATCCAAAGGGCCATTTCATCAGAATCAATGAGTCTTCCTCTTACACAGGACACATTTCATATCAAAGTTATATCCTAATAGTAACATTGCTACATGATTTATCATTTGTTTTGCTCATGCAAAATCTAGTACACAAACATATTACCACACACATATTCTTAAACACCTGCTATACATTGATGTTTATTTGTTAAGCATATGAATTCACTCCATTGCTTAGGATACTAAAACCTTTCACAGTTATCTTGAACAAACATACACATTCATGACAGGCTAGAGATTTGAGGAATAATACAGGTTCAAACTACCAGTCAGTGTTTAGTTATGTCCACAGTAAAGCTGTTAAATATATCTATCCTCACCACAAAACTTTAGGAAATTTAGCATTAGCCTAAAGCCATTTAGCTCTCTCACTCAATTTATTAACATATTCAAAGATTACTGCTTTTCATCTCTGCCTACAGATCTTAAAATAGCATTCCAACCTGCAGGGTGAAAATTATTTTCTTTCATTTAGTTTTCCCCCTACTGGGATAATCATTTTATTTTATTTTTTATTTATTTTTTTTTTTTTAAAACTTTATTTATTTACTTATTTGCCTGGAACTGGAACTACAGACAGTTGTTAGCTGCCATGTGGGTGCTGGGAATTGAACCCGGGTCCTCTGGAAGAGCAGATGGTGCTCTTAACCGCTGAGCCATCTCTCCAGCCCCGGGATAATCATTTTAAATATATTATTATAAAATTATTTTCTAAATGACTGAATTGTAATAAAATAACATTCCTAGTATCTTAAACCCCTCCTGCGGAACTACATTTCAATATATTTTGAAAGTAATTTCCCCTTTTTAAGGACTCTTAATCTTTTGGCCTTCTCAGTTAGCTAAAGGTTGGCAACCTTTGTTTATTTTCTAGGCATATTCTATCTGCTGCCACTGCAGAGCTGCTCCATCGGAATGCTGCATGATTATGGGACATTTTGCTTGTCAGATCACACCTTTGATAAATAAACATTTGTGCGAGTTGAGCCCACAATCCTGCTTTCTCTCCTCAGTCTTACTACCTCTACATCTGTATGCTTCTAATTGTGGACAATATGACCCTCTACTACTATAAATGCCTTTCTGTTAATACACAATTTTTGACTTTTCCCCACTCCCCATTGTATGGCTCCTTGGGCCCCTAGAATTGTCCTTTCCCAAATGTTTCATTTTAGTTATTTATAGAAGCTACAAAAGGGTATATTTGACAATTGCATAGAAGAACAGTTGCTTGTGGAACGATAATTGAATTAGCTGAATGTTGTGAGCAAGCATGAAGACCTTTGTGTAGATATTCAACACCTATATAAAAACAGACTGTGTGCCCTCAAATCCCACTGCTGTGGAGGGGAGAACACAAAGATCACAGGGGCCACTCAGTCTAGCTAAAACAGTGAGCTCCAGGGTCATAAGGTAGGGAGGTCTTTAACAATGTCCTGTTTCACAGAGAAGTCTGTCAGATATGGTAGGCCTGTAGGCTGAAGGTGGATGTTCAGTGTTGCAGAGAAAATTGGGTTACTGTCACGCAGCTAGCTGTTTCATTTTTCACATTTTTTGGAAGTTGCTTGCTTGTATGTCCTGTTCACTTATTTAATATTATTTCCTTCTTAAATCACTGAGGGAGTTGAAAATGAGATAGTTATAGTTTCCTTTTTTTAACCTTTTTTTATTATTATGAACAAAGAAGTCTTAGTTTCTATCCTCATATATTCTTATTCAAGGTCCCTTCCCCCTCCCACCACATCAGGTCATTCTCTCTTCTCCACAATTTCCCATTCCCCACCCCCTGGGCAGGCAGTCCCAAGGTCCTGCTGTCCCAATATTGCTTTGTTCAGCCTCCACTCCTGGCAAATCCAGTACCCCCCCAACATCCAGACTAGGTGTTCCTCTAGGGGGAATGGGATCCAAGGAGTAAATACAAGGTGTTTCTGATCCCAAGCTGTTCAGTGGTTGTGGTTTGCTGCTTGGGCATATGTAGGGAGCTGCATTGTACCACGCCCTAAAGGTGGCGCTGGTTTCTGCCTTCCACCTTTCTCGATGGTGAGTGCTCTCAGGAGTAAACAACTCCTTATTGGCTGTAGGCGAGGATAGTGGCTTGTTTCTGGCACCTCAGGACCTAAGGGCAATGTCTACATGGCTTAAAAGAATTGGAAGCCCAGAGGGTATTTAGCCACGAGCGGACTTCCCCCGTTCGTCATATGTCTGAGAGTGAGAATGAGAGTGAGTGAATGAGAGACAAGAAGATAATTAAGGCCCTAATAAACTGCAAAGAGAAGGATCCAGTGTTGCTTGTTCCTTGCTGGCGAGGTGGCACGTGACAAGTGGCACTGAAATCCAGAAAGATAAGAATTAAACTCGCGCCAATGAACAACAGGATTCAGAACTCTCTGCAGTCGGGGAGGGGGTGCACCGGTAAGTCCCAGGTAAGTTGGGATCCTCAGTGAGAGCTGGGTAGCTCCGGCCTAAAGATAGGATAAGGCAGAGAAAGAGGGAGCTCACCAAGGAGTGAGGGTAACCTCTTGGCGCTAGCGGGTAGCTCTGACTTGTAGGTGGAGGTGGAGAAGGGGGCGCTCACTGACGAGTGAGTGTAACCTCTTACAGCTGTGGATGCATGGCAAGCTCACTGACGAGTGGGTGTAATCTTTTGCAGCTGTGGACGCACAGCAGCCTTGAGCTCAAAGTGAAAGTCACACAGCAGTTTAGGATCAAAGTGAAAGTAGCACAGCAGTTTTGGATTAAAGTGAAAGTAACACAGCAGTTGCCAATTTTGGCTTAAAGTGAAAGTAACAATTATTGCAGACTTGAGCTCAAAAGTGAAAGTAAAAGTAGTAGCAATGCTGGGGCTGGTTGGTAAAGGCTCAGAAAAGATTTTTTAAAATAAGGAGTAAAGGTCGTATAAGGATGGGGTCTTCAACCTCATGTCCAATTTTTCTGGCTCTACAAGAGCTGTTACAAACTAAGGGCCTGGAAATTAAGGAAAGCATATTAGAGAGATTTTTAAAGGAATGTGACATTGCAGCTCCTTGATTTGCTGTCACAGGCAGTCTAATGGTGTCCTCCTGGGAGAAGTTAGGGCGAGATTTAGACTTCACCTATGAGCAGGGAATTCTAAAGGCAGGCGTGAGATCCATTTGGAAGGTGATTTGAGGTTGTTTGGATGATCAGAGGTGCTGTGAGGCAATTGAAGGGGGTCAGGCCACTTTAGAACAGTTAAAAGAGGAAAGATCTGATGAGGCGCACAGTGAAGAAGCGAGAGGCCTTAGAACTGAAGGATCAGATTCCAGGGGGAAACACTTATCGAGATTTAGAGGATTTTCAGCTTTTGGGCCTTGAGAGCAGTAGTTCTGAAGAAGATCTATCAATTTTGGAGGAGTCAGGAGAGGAAAGAGAAACTAAGAAATTGGTTTCAAAAAAGGGAAAGAGGCTAGCCCTGAGGGAGTGCTTGCTTCCTGGGAAGTGTGGCCTCCTGCCGTCTGCTCCCCCAGCTTACTCAGATGGAGGGGGTGGCTTTGGCAGACTCGAACAGTCCTTTAACCCTGCAGTATGGAGAAAAGTGAGACAGGAACTGGTGTCTGCATTTCCTGTATTCCAAGATCTCCAGGGGAATCGTTATGAAGAGCCCCTGGACTTTAAAGTAACCAAGTCACTGGCCGAATCAGTAAGAACTTATGGCATTACCGCCTCTTTCACTTTGGCACAAGTGGAGGCGTTGAATAGATATTGGTGCTGACAAAAGCATTATAGCAAGGAAGGATTGGCCCTCTGGATGGCCGATTCTAAAATAGCCAAGTCTTCCCCAAAGTAACCCTGAACAAACACTTGTTGTTACCTCCTATGCCAGGTGTTTTAACACAATCTTGTTATTCCCATCACCTGGAAAACTGAGACACCTGTATGGGTCCCTCAGTGGCCCTTGTCTTTAGAAAAATTGAAATCGGCCCATGAACTGGTGCAGGAACAGCTAGCACAGAAGCATATCATGCCCTCTACTTCGCCATGGAATACACCTGTATTTGTGATTAAGAAACGATCAGGAAAATGGAGATTGTTGCATGACTTAAGAGCTATAAATAATCAGATGCAACCTATGGGCCCGGTACAACGAAGGCTTCCATTGTTGACGGCCTTGCCTTCACAGTGGCATATCATAGCAGTAGACATTAAAGATTGCTTCTTTTCCATACCTTTATATAAAAAAAGATACAGAAAGATTTGCTTTCACGCTTCCCTCATGTAATCATGAGGAGCCTGATCAGAGACTTGAATGGGTTGTATTGCCTTAAGGAATGGCTAATAGCCCTACTATGTGTCAGCTATACATGGGGCATGCCCTGCAACCAGTGCATGAAGCGTTTGTTTCCTAAGGTGTGCTGTGTCCATTATATGGATGACATACTGTTAGTGGGAAAACAAAGAGGTGAGGTAGAAGAAGCCTATGAAGTGCTGGTGAAAGCACTCCAGTGCCGAAGGCTCTTTATTGCCCCTGAAAAGGTACAATTGACTCAGATTGTTGATTATTTGGGAGCAAGGATTGCTCCTTGAGTAGTTTAACCCCAGAAGATAGAGATAAGAAAGGACAATTTAAAGACTTTGAACGATTATCAAAAATTATTAGGGGATATAAATTGGGTTAGGGGATTTTTAAAATTGGCAAATTATGAGTTAAAACCTCTATATGACATTCTTAAAGGTGATCCTGCCCTTGATTCCCTTAGGCATTTTACCAAAGAAGCGCATGAAGCACTACAGTTGGTGGAAGATTGGTTAAGACAGGCATGTTTGATGCGAGTACAAGAGGATCAGAAGTTGTTGCTATATATATTGCCCACCTTTAGACAACCCACAGGGGTGCTATGGCAACAAGGACCTGTGTTACGGATACACCCTAAGATTTCCCCAAGTAAGAGCATTGAGCATTATCCAAGCGGTGGCTGAACTGGCCCAGCAGGGTCTTTAACAGGCTCTACAGTTTTTTGGTCTGCTCCCGGAGAGCATCATGGTGCCTTTTACTGCAGTGCAAATTTCTGTGCTGTGTGCCACCATTGATGACTGGGCTATACTCCGATGCTCCTTCCCTGGTGAATTAGACAACCACTATCCACAACACCCATTAATGACTTTCTTTAAGGAGCATCCTGTTGTTTTTCCAAAGGTGACAGCTACAGAACCTATTCCTGGTGCAATTAATGTGTTTACAGATGGCTCTAAGACCAGAGTAGGGGCATACATGGCCCAAGGCCAATCACCGGTCCAATGTCAATTTGCTCCAAGAACCCCTCAAATAACAGAACTGCAAATAGTAGTAGAGGTTTTTAAAACCTTTTCTTGTGCATTTAATTTGATTTCTGATTCAGTTTATGTTGTTAATGCCTTGAAAATTCTTGAGGTGGCAGGTCCTATAAGGTCTTTCAGTTCAGTTGCAGGTTTATTCTCTCAGTTACAGGATCTTATTAGGAACCGCTCTAAGAAGTTTTTTCCCCAACACATTAGAGCCCACACTGGCTTACCTGGGCCTCTGAGCAAAGGCAATGCCCTAGTAGATGCCACCACACGGCAAGAATGGATATTTACTGCCACACCCATTATACAAGCCACAGAATTTCATCAGTTATACCATGTTAATGCCAGAACTTTGCAAAGTAAATTTCAGCTTTCTAGGCAAGCAGCTAGGCAAATAGTTTTGGACTGTTCACATTGTGTGGAGTTTCAGCATTCCCCGTCATTGGGAAATAACCCCCAGGGGTTTGCTTCCTCTTAAAGTTTGGCAAATGGATGTGACGCATTTTTCTGAATTTGGCATCCTCAAATATGTGCACATGTCAGTTGACACCTGTTCTGGTATTATCCATACCACTGCCCTAAATGGAGAGAAAGGGCATAATGTTATCGCTCACTGCCTTGAGGCATGGGCAGCCTGGGGAAAGCCAATGCAGCTTAAGACTGATAATGGCCCAGGATATACCGGACGTCAATTTATAACCTTTTGTGCACAGATGGGAGTGCAATTGACACATGGCCTGCCCTATAATCCTCAAGGGCAAGGCATAGCGGAAAGAGCTCACCGCACACTCAAGGAGTGCCTTATTAAACAGAAAGGGGGAATAGACCATGGCTGTACCCCAAAGGAAAGACTTTCCCTAGCTCTATTCACTCTTAATTTTTTGAATTTGGATGCTCATGGGGCTGCGGCAGTAGACGGGCATGCCAATCCAGGCACTATGCAGAAAGGACTGGTGAAATGGAAAGACATCCTCACAGGCCGCTGGTGTGGCCCGGACCCTGTTTTAACATAGGTGAGAGGGTCTGTTTGCATTTTCCCCCAGGATAGAAATGATCCAGTTTGGGTACCGGAGCGTCTAACCAGGAAGATTCAATTGGAAAAGGTAAATGAGGCCAGGGAGCAAGCAGACGATGCAGAAGCTCCTGTTGCTAGCCCTTATGGTGCAGATAAGTGCTTGCCATAATTGCAGCCATTTCATTGGCTGCCATAGGAGCCACGAGCCATATCGTGCAGACTATGGAGATTTTGAATGCGGTCTTGGCTAATGTAGTATAGGCTCTAGACATACAAAAGAATCTTATTGCCCAGTTAAAAAAGTGGCTTGATGGTTATTAATCAAAGGATCGACCTGGTCCAAGAGTGGATTGATATTCTTTGGCAGCTGGCCTAGCTTGGCTGTGAATGGAAGTTTTCAGAATTATGTGGGACTAGTGTACAATATCAGAACTTTATTCATGCTGCAAATCTATCTAAACAGTTGTCAAGCTATCTTTTAGGAAATTAGATTGGTGAATTCGAAAACTTGATGGCCCAGCTGAGAGTGAGCATGGTGATCATGAATTCTACCAGAGTGGATGCCGGACCTGGCAGAAGGACTGGCGTCCTGGTTTTCCGCCACTGTGGATCACCAGAAAGAGTGGGCAGGAATGGGAGCTTTGGCGAGCCTGATGGTGCTGATATTCCTAGTTTGCCTGTGGTGCATTTGCCATGTTAGGTTCCTTCAGTGTCATGATGCAGCCACAGTTGTCCAAGCATTTTCAGCCATTGGAGTCGGTCAGTCCCCCTAAGTTTGCTTGGTCTCCTTAAAGGAAAAGCCTTAAGAATGTTTTGCAGGATGCAAGGCTTAACACTGCACATGAGTACTCTGGCTTATGGGAACTCATGAGGAGTATGTCTGGTTGCACGCAGGTTGACACCCAACTACCTGCCTCTGTGAAAAGGGTGTGGGACGGGTCAGGGATTGTCTGGGTGGATAACACCTGGAGCGATACATGTACATGTTCCTTTTGCACATCAGAGACTAGACCTCTGCTTCTGCCTGCTTTTTTTTTTTAATAAAGAAGGGGGATATGTAGGGAGCTGCATTGTACCACGCCCTAAAGGTGGCGCTGGTTTCTGCCTTCCATCTTTCTTGATGGTGAGTGCTCTCGGGAGTAAACAACTCCTTATTGGCTGTAGGCGAGGATGGTGGCTTGCTTCTGGCGCCTCGGGACCTATGGGCAATGTCTACGTGACTTAAAAGGATTGGAAGCCCAGAGGGTATTTAGCCACGAGTGGACTTCCCCCGTTCGTCATATGTCTGAGAGTGAGAGTGAGAGTGAGTGAGTGAAAGACAAGAAGATAATTAAAGGCCCTAATAAACTGCAAAGAGAATGATCCGGTGTTGCTTGTTCCTTGCTGGCGAGGTGGCACGCGACAGGCAGGCTTTGCTTTTATCTTTTTTGTTTGTTTGTTTGTTTGTTTAGAGTCCACTAATGAGTGAGTACATCCCCTGCTTATCTTTCTGGGTTTGTGATACCTCGCTCAGAAGGATATTCTCCAAATCCATTCATTTGCCTGCAAATTTTAGGATATCTTTTTTTCTTACTGCTGATTAGTACTCCATTGTGTACATGTACCACAGTTTGTTAATCCATTCTTCAGTTGAGAGACATCTAGGTTGTTTCCAGGTTCTTGCTATTATAAATAATGCTACTATGAACATAGTTGAGCTAATTCCTTTAGAGTGTGACTGTGCAGAAGTGGTATTGCTGAGTCCTTGAGGAGACTGATTCTCAGTATTCTGAGAAACCTCCATACTGCATTCCAGAGTGACTAAACAAGCTTACACTCCCACCAACAATGGAGGAGTGTACCCCTTGCTCACACCCTCTCCAGCATAGGCTGTCATCTGTGTCTTTTATCTTAGCCAATCTGACAGGTATCAGGTGGTATCTCAAAGTTGTTTTTATTTGCATTTCTCTGATGGCTAAACATGATGAACACTTTTTCAGGTGCCTTTCAGCCATTCCTAATCCTTCTGCTGAGAATTCCCTTTTTAGATCTGAACACCATTTTTTTGATTGGGTTATTCAAGGTTTTGGGCTCTAGATTCTTGAGTTCTTTATATATCTTAGAGATCAGTCCTCTGTCACTTTTAGGGTTGGTGAAAATCTTTTCCCATTTTATAGGCTGTCCTTTAGTCATATTGACAGTGTCCTTGGCTTTACAGAAGCTTCTCAGCTTCAGGAGATCCCACTTATTGGTTGCTGATTTTAGTGTTTGTGCCACTGGTGTGATATTTAGGAAGTGGTCGCCTGTGCCAATTCGTAGAAGTATATTTCCCACTTTCTTTTCTATCAACTTCAAAGTGGCTGGGTTTATGTTGAGGTCTTTGATCCACTTGGATTTGAGTTTTGTGCAGGGTGACCGGTTTGGATGGTAGTGTGTAGAGAAATGCAAATAGATCCAAGTTATAGTTTTCTAATGACAGTTTTAGATAAGAAGCTCACTAAGATATCAAAAGATAGCTTTCAGTTAGTAATACAGGTGAGATAGAAAATAAATTAGGTACAATCATGTAAACTCTGAAAAATAGAATAAATAATGGAATATTTTATCTGAGTTTTGTCAATTGTTAATGAGCTGGATATTACTCATGTAATTATTGCTTATATATATTCTATATAATAATTGTACCTATTGTATATATTTTTTATGTTAGTTACAACCTTTGATATTTTGACACAAGAAAGTATGTGTGGTGATATATTGTATATTTAATAAAAATCAGTCTGAAATATCAGAGGACAGAATCAAGCCATGAAGGTCTGTAAGTTTTGGTGAGCCAAGCCTTTAATCCTATCACTTGAGAGACAGACTTCTTTCAGGATTTCTGTGAGTTCAAGACTTAACAGCCAAGCAGTGGTAGCTCATACTTTTAAACCTAACTTTAGGATTATAATACAGAGTTAAACCAGAAAGTAAAACAGCTGTGTAGGAAAAATATATACGGCAAGAAAAGGCAGAAATTCAGCCATTCTCTAAAGCAACCAGTCAGGCAATGAACCCGTGAAGATGGCACTTATCCTCTTTTTTATGAGAAGTTGACTGGGTGAGAATTGATTTTGATTTGTTTCTTGTCTCTGATAGTCCAGCTTTTCCCCAATATCTGACTTCTGGTTTTCATTATATACCAACTAGAATTTCTACAATAAATGGTAGAATCTAATATAACATGGGAAGGCAGAAGAAAAATATACTCTCTGAAGACTCTGGCCTCTCTACATGCATGTGTGCATATGTACACATGTATGTACACACACATGCAAAGAATGCACAAAGAATGCACACACATATACATGATATGCATAGACCTTCTACTTAATATATTCACAAACACTCAAATACACATGCTTAGAACACACACATACACATGACAAAAAAGAAAAGAAATGGATGCTCAGTTTTTAAAGTTTCATTTTTATGATTTGTGAGCCACACCAGCAAAGATAGGATTAAAAATAAAATGACATCTTTCACCTGGGCCTTCTGTATTTATGTTGTTCTTATCCTCTGCTTTCTCATCTCTCCTATCCATCCCTAAAATTAATATTCATAAGGCTTTCTTAACATCATCTAGCATTTTATCAGGGTCTGAAAGTTCAGCATTCCAATAATAAAAAGAATGATTAATGAATTTGTCCACCTGACAGATTAAGATTAATTACACAAAATGAATATCTATTGCCAAAGTCTCTCCAGAAATGATCTACTTTACATTAAACTGGAAAGTAACAATAATGTTTTGAACATTTTCAGAGTGGATTTAACCACAGGAAGAATTATTTACTGTACTCAATCAAGGGAAAAATTTCGTCCATGCATAACTCTAATATTCTTTTTCTTTTCTTTTCTACTTAAAACTCATTCTATCCTGACAAATGAATGCTGTTTTTAAACATTTAGCTACTTTTTATTTTTATCATGGGCAATTGTCTTCCATCTCAGCAGTGTTTAAGGATAGCACTTAGGTAAACCTCCCCACATTTCATTGTTAATCCCCTGTGAATCTAAGTTTCATTGCAAAGACAGTTATTTAAATAACTACTATATGTTTGGTTGTGATAGATCTAATAAGATGATTAGTGTTCTTGAATGACTAAATTTATTGTATTCATATTAAAATTTGATTTTTAAAATGTTCTTCTCTGATCAGACTATAGTATTTCAGTTTGGGGCATTCATTCTTCTAGCCATCCATGCAGTCATCTAAATATCTACCAACTCATTGGAATACCTGCTGTTCTGTATCTTGCTATGCTGTGCTTTGGTGCAAGCTCCCAGTAGAACTCAGATCATAAAAGTTAACTGCACAATGACCTGAAGGGTATTTCTTTGGTGAAAAGGAAGAATATGGAATGACTACCAGTAGATTTTTGTCATTTATGAAAGAAGATAATGTCAAAATATCAATAATATCAATGTCAAAATAATTGGGCAGTGCTCTTTAAGTAACAGTATACTGACCAAATAGGTTGTGTGTGTGTATGTGTGTATAATAGATGTGTATTCATGTACTAATATATACATTAACATATAATATATGCAAAAGAGGCCATGAACATGAAAAAGACTTAGAAAATACATACTAGGGGGATTGTGATGAGAGAGAAGGAAGAGAAAATATATGTGCCTAGATAATCTCAAAATAAAAGAAATAATTTTTTAAAATTTATTTATTTGTTTGTTTATTTTTATAGAATAAAGTATTTTTTACCTATGTATCCCCTTGTTCCAACTTTATTCCTCCTCCTGACCCCTCCCTGTCAGCCTTAAGCCTCCCTCCTCTCCATCCCCCACTCCCTCCCAAGAAAGAGCAAGAGGTCCCAAGGTGAATTAGCTCAGCATCCACTCCAGGCAAGTCCGATTTCCTCATCCTAATACCAAGACTGGGTTAGGTGTTCCTCTGGAGGGATCAGGCTTCAAGGTGCCAGTCCATGCACAGAAATACAGTCTGATTCCTCCCTCTGAAGCTTGTATACTGTCCATGTAAGTGGACTGTTGCCTTGGAGGGCCTAGTTTCTTTTCCTGATGTTTTCCCTATGGCCGTTCTTGATTCAGTGAGCCCCGAGAGCTCCAGCCACCCATCACTGTGGAAATTTTTCTTATAATCTCTAATCCCTTGCTCATGTATACTCCCCTTGCCCTCTATCACTTGGACCAAGGACAGCCTAGCGCTCAGCCGTGTATTCCTGCCTCTACCTCCATTCCTTTTTGGATGGAGTAAGTTCAGTGATGGCACTTAGGGTAGCTATTTATTTGAATATAGAGAAAGTCCTGTTTAAGCAACACCTTCACTATTGGTTGCAGACATAGCCAGGGACATGCTGTGAGTTCTTGGAGGTTTCCCTAGCACCCGGTCTTTTTCCAAGCCCACATTGGATTCCTTCATTAAGATCTCCATCTCTTTTTTTCTCCATCCTTGTTGTTCCACTCACTCAGTTTTCCCCCTCTCATGATTTGTTCCCACCTCTTCTTGGTTGCAACCCCTTATGCACCCAATTAGTTAAGGAGGTCCTCTCTAGTTTTTCTTCCTAGGGGACTCCCTGGATGTCTCTCTTAAGTTCCTTCTGCTCTCAAGATGTTCAGGGGTTGTGTTTTGCAGCTTGGGTAGTCTCTGCTCTTAGTCTAAAATTCACTAATGAGTGAGTACAACCCCTGCTTATCTATCTGGGTTTGTGATATCTCACTCAGGAGAGAATACTCTCCAAATCCATTCATTTGCCTGCGAATTTTAAGATGTCATTTTTTTTTTTTAACTGCTGAAGTTCTCCTATTGAGCAAGATTGTTTTGGCAATCTTGGGATTCCTATTAGTACATATGAAGTTGAGAATATTTTTTACAGTCTATAAAAAAATTGTCAGCCTTTTGATGGGGATTGTATTGAATCTATAGATTATTTTTGGTAATATTGTCATTTTTACTATGTTGATCCCCCCTATCCAGGAGCATAAGAGATCTTTCCATTTTCTGATAGCCTCTTCAATTTCTTTCTTCAGTGACTCCAACATTTTGTCAAGTAAGTCTGCTATTTCTAATTTGTTTCCCCTTATCTCCTTTTGTTCTCTTTAGCTTTAACTCCGAGAACTATCTTGAATGGATAAGGGAAGAGAGGACAGCCTTATTTGTTCCTGATTTTGGTGGGACTACTTTGAGTTTCTCTTCATTGTTGGATGTGGGCTTGCAGTATTTCGCCTTTAGTCTATTTTGATATTTTCCCTGTATTTCTGATCTCTCCAGGACTTTAATCATGAAGAGTATTGTATTTTGTCAAAGATTATTTCAGCATCTAATGAAATAATAACATGTTTTCTTTTCTTTCAGTTTGTTTGTATGATGGACGACATTCACAGTTTTTCATATGTTGAACCATCCCTGCATCTCTGGGATGAAGCATATTTATTTGATCAGGATGGATAATTTTTCTTTGATATGTTGTTAGATTTGGTTTGCCAGAATTTTATTGAGCATTTTTGCAACAATGTTCATGAGGGAGATTGGTTTGTAATCTCTTTCTTTGTTACATCTTTGAGTGGCTTGGGTATCAGGGTGACAGTGGTCTCAAAAAATAAAAGTTCAGCAATATTCCTTCAGTTTATTAGTATTAGCTTTTCTTTGAATGTCTGATAGAATTCCACACTGAAACCATCTTGTCCTGGTCTTTTTTTACTTGAGATTTAATTTTCCTTTGGAATTATAGGTCTCTTTAATTAATTTATTTGATCTTTATTTAACTTTGGTAAGTGGTACCTGTCCAGTAAGATGTCCATTTCTTTTAGGTTTTCCATTTTAGTACAGTATAGATTTTCAAAGTATGACCTCATAAATCTCTGGATTCCCTGGGTATCTGTTGTTAATGTCCTTCTTTTTATTTCTGATTCTGTTAATTTGGATACTCTCTCTATCTGTTGTTTGGCTAGTTTGAATAAGGGTTTATCTATGTTCTTAATTTTCTCAAATAACTACTGTTTGATTCATTGATCCTTTGTATTGTTCTCTTTGTTTCTATTATATTTATTTCATACCTAAGTTTGATTACTTTCTGCCATCTACTCCTTCTAGGTGAGTTTGCTTCTAATTGTCCTAAAGCCTTCAGTTGTGCAGTTAGGTCTCTTGTGTGAGATTTCTCTAGGTTTTACATATAGGAATCTATTGCTATGAGTTTTCCTCTTATGAGTTTTCCACTATTTTCATTGTGTCCCATAAGTTTGGTATGTTGTGGATTCATTTAGATTGAATTCTAAGAAGTCTTTGATTTCTTTTTTTAACTTCTTCCTTGACGCAGAGGTGGTTCAACTGATAGATGTTCAATTTCCATAAATATGTAGGCTTTCTGTGATTTTTGTTGTTGTTAAACTCTAACTTTAGGCCACGGTAATCTGATAGGATACAAGGAGTTATCTGAATTTTTTTGTATATATCAGTATTTGCTTTATAACTATGTGGTTAGTTTTAGAGAAAATTTCATGGGGTGCTAAGAAATGTCATATTCTTTGTGTTTGGGTGGAAAGTTCTATATATATCCATTAAGTCCATTTGGGTCATAACATATCTTAGATTCCTTTTCTCTGTTGAGTTTCTGTCAACCTATTCAAGTATGAAAGTAGGGTATTGAAGTCTCTTGCTACTAGTGTGTGGTATTTGCTATGAAATTTAACCTTTAGTAGTGTTTCTTTTATATATGCAAGTATCCTTGTGTTGGGGGCATAAATATTGAGGATTGAGACTTTACCTTGGTGGACTTTTTTCTGAGATAAACAAGTAATGCCTGTCTCGGTTTCTTTTGATTGATTTTTATTTTTAAGTCTATTTTGTTAAATATTAAGGTGGCTACACCAGCTTGTTTCTTAGGACCATTTGATCAGAAATTCTTTTCCCAACCCTTTACTCTGAGCCTGTATCTGTCTTTGAAGTTGAGGTATGTGTCTTGTATGCAGCAGAAGCATGACTTCTGTTTTTTGTATCCATCATGTTAAGGTGTGTCTTTTTATAGGTGAATTGAGTCCATTGATATTAAGGGATATTAATGATCAATGATTATTATTTCCCATTATTTTGGTGGTAGCATGCATGTATTTCCCTTCTTTGTGATTTTCTTCTGTGGTATTATTGATTGTATGTGGTTTTATGGATATATCTACTTTCCTCAGGTTGGAGTTTTCACTCTAGTGCTTTCTGTAGGTAAGGAATTTTTGATAAGTATTGCTTAAATCTGGTTTTGTAATGCAATATCTGGTTTAATCCATCTACAGTAATTGAGAATTCTGCTGGGTGTAGTAGTCTTGGTTGGCAGCCATGCTCTTTTATTGTCTGTATAACACCTAACTAAGACTTTCTTGCTTTCATTCTTTTCATTGAGTAGTCTGGTGTTATTCTGATGGTCCTGCCATTAAAATTAATTGGACATTTTTCCATTGAAGCTCTTAGTAGTTTTTCTTTGTTCTGTAGATTTAGTGGCTTGATTATTATGTGGCAAGGTGACTTTTTTGGGAGGTCTAGTGTATTTAGTGTTCTCTAAGCTTCTCATATCTTTATAGGCATTTTCTTCTTTATGTTGGGAAAGTTTTTTTTCTATGACTTTTTGGATATATTTTCTGTGCCTTTGAGCTGGTATTCTCCTTATTTGTTTCCAGTTTTTCTCAGGTTGGTCATTTCATAATATCCCAAATTTCCTGGATGCTTTTTGTTATAACATTTTGGTTTTAGTGTTTTCCTTTTTATTTCTATTATTTTTGTTGTTTTCTGAAAATCAATATTAAACATTATATAAAAAAGCAAAACATTCAGAATAGATAACAAATATCCCATACAGTAATAAACCTCCCCTTCCTTTAAAATACAGGAAACATAAAAAAATAAAATCTAAAGCTTTTCTTCAACTGACATATCTATTTCCACTATTGAATTTTCCACTCTAGAGATTCTCTCTTCCATCTCATGCATTCTGTTTGTTATGTTTGCATCTGTAGTTCCAGTTTGACTCTTCAGGTTTTCTATTTCTAGCTTTGCCTTTGTTTGTGTCTTTTTTATTGCTTCTATTTCAATTTTTAATTTCCAAAATGTTTACCTGGTTTTCTGTTTTCTTTTTCTTGTTTGTTTGTTTGTTTGTTTTTTTCTTTTTTTTTTTTTTAGTTTTCTTTAAGGGATCTGTTAATCTCTTCTAATTATTTTGCTTGTATTTTTTTTCTATTTCTTTAAGGGAGTTTTTTGTATCTTCTTTTAAAGCTTTTATTATCTTCATAAAGTTGTTTTTAAGGTTCTATCCTTTTCACCTTCATTGTTATGTTCTGGTTTTGATATTGTAGAATCAATAGCTTCTACTGATGCTGTCTTGTTGTTCTTTATATTGATATATGTATTCTTGTAGAAGTATATGCCCATTGCTTTCTTGATTCTCTGTTAGTCAACTCTTGGTTGGCTCTTAGTCAGTTGTGGGCCCTGGGGTTGTGTGTCTCCAATAATTGCAGGAGCTGGTCTTAGTCAACTATTAGTTGGCTCTAGGCCAAAGAACTGTGAAACTGTGAGTCCCCATTTGTCCCAGGGGTCATTCTTTGTTGACTCTTAATCAGTTGTGAACCAGGAGGTCTTGGGTTCTTCAGTTGTCAATGTGTGATAAAGCAGATTTTGGTTTGGGCAGGTTTTTACCTGTGGGCTGTCTTTCTATCTATGTTTTGCTGGAGATTGGTGTTGGGGGGCTCTCCTAGCTTTCTTTGGTTTAGGGTGGAAATGGCTATGGTTAGGGAGCCAGTGGGTTGTGTTCCTGGGTCAGGGTTTGGAGACCATGGTCTCTGCTTGGCCTCAGGGTCAGGGTGCCACTCACCTCTTAGTCAGCTGTGGCCAGGAGGCTTTGAGGTCTCCAGCTGCTTTAAATTTTATGGATGTTTTAACTTTTAGCAATGGTCAGTTTCCTATATCAGCAGATTATCAGGTATACCTAGAATATCTGTCCTTTTAACAAGAGGGGAATATTTGAAATGTCAGGTGTTTTCTCTTAGGTGATGGCTCTTTTCTGGATGGTGTCTGATCATGGACCCTTAGAGTCTTTCCTACTACCAGCAGGTGCTGCCAGCAAGAGCCTGCTTTCTATTTGGCTTTCATTAAGTCTGTCATGGCAGTTTTGTGGTCAAGCCACTCTGGGCCCCCCAATAAGTAAATTCAATAAGTATTCTTGTATTTCTTTTGGGTAAGTCCTAGTTTTATTCAAAATAGAAGGCTAATATATTTTTATCTCAAGTCTCTTTCCCTGATGATATATTATAATGATATGTCATCTTTAGTTTCTTTATGTTATTTAATGCCAAGAATAGCAATAAATAATTTACTTTATTGTATATACAAATGTTTAATTTTTAAAAGAGTACACATAGAAAAAATAAATTAAGAATAATATAATTCTTTTTTATTTTCGAGATTATTAAAAATGTAAAGTAACACACATAAGTAAGAAACATGGAACTGTTATTTTAAGGACATTTTATTTGATACCTCTGTAACTTCACTGAAACAGCATGGAGGTGCATGAGTATTGGGTAGAAAGCTGGCTGATGGTTCTTTCTCAAGCAGCAGGAAAAGTCCTCTGGTAGCAGCTCTCATTGTGCTCCCTGGGGCTGGGCAACAAAGGATTCTTCAATATGCCTCAGCAATACAGTTGCTAATTAATCTCCCAGTTTCTAGATTCAGCACAGACATAAACCAGGCTCTTGGGAGTCACTTAGACTTTGCAGAAGTCTGATTCTCTATTTAGAGGTAAGTATTGTGCATAGAGCAGACAGAAAGCATTTTTGGTTAGAAACTGAAGGATTTCTGTTGTTAAGCTTTTTCTCTGCTATCATACACTGAAAGCAACCATAAGAAAACAAGAACTAGTGGGCATAACCCTGCTCCAGTAAGACTTGTATATGAAAGTAATGCAATGCCCAATTCTCCTCTTGGGCCACAGTTAGCTGATTGCATTCTATACCTACTTTCATTCAACAAATTCCTCACTATCCACACTTTTGGCTAAGATTGTCTATTAGTTAATTTTATATTGTTGCCATTATGGAATAACTAGTAATAAATTTAAGAAATGAAAGTTGGTTTGGGAGATCAGCATTAAAGGGTCCATTAGGATGGAAAAGGCAGAGTTCATGATGATGGACATGCATAGCAGAGCCCATTCTATCCCAATGAACTAGGCACTGGAGAGCAGAGAGCCTGGTACTAAGACCAAGGCCTGACTCAAACTTTACAAGGCCTGACACTCCATTTCCCTTTATCCAACTAGGCCCCACTTCAAAGAGTTCTACAGCCTTCTCACAAAAACCCACTATCTGCAGACCAAAGATTCAAACACATGAGTGAATATGTTACATCACATTTATACAATAATAAACAAAAGAATAACATTTGGGGACGATTCTTAGATATTATTACCATGAACACCAACATTACTAAGACAATCCTTGGAGAAACAATTAGACCAGAGGTGATGGAACCATCAGAAAATTTTTCACAATTCCCAGTAACATGTAGTTTATCACATCAGTAACAAAGTGAAAGAATTGTTTAGTGTAAGAGTAGAGGCCCTGATTTTTGAAATAAGCACAAATGCATTCCACGTCTGCATATACTTTCTAGCTGAACAACTGCTTAAAATATTTGCACTTTGTTCTCCCATCTGTAAAACATAAAATATACTTCTTAATGAGAAGAACTATATGGCATCATGAACTAAGACTGTATTTTCCCAGAATCATCATGAGATAAGGAGAACTTCTGCAGCATGTCAGACATCATAAAATCATTGTGAAGTCTATTTGAATCTCCCAGAATTTTAAGGCTTCCAGTTCATGACCTCAGCAGCTCTTCCTGTCAAACCTTTGCTCCTCCACAAACTGACTGCAAGTCACAACTGCAAAGAGCTTCATTGCTGTTCCTCCACCTTCATCAACTACTTATGAAACGTTGCCAGATTTTCTTTTCCTTTTACACATACATTACACACTTTATTTTTTTTTTTCGATGATTAGTATTGGTTTCACTTTTTGGAGAAATAAATGCCAAGAAGAAAACGTGTTATATCTTGTATGCTAAGAATACTGCTTAGCATAGAAAAGACACTAAACACTAACTGAAGAAGCAAATTAATTAATTATTCTAATAGTTGCAATGATGCAGTCTACAGAGAACTAAATTCCATGACAAAAACTCACAAAGAGGAGAGAAACGTCACACTTACTTTGGAGCAGGAGGCATTGAGACTTCATACATGTTGTATGTGCTGACCACTGATGTTAATGCCAACACACAGAAAATTCTTCCAGTAAGTGTCAGTTTTTCTACAGAGGTATTAACTTTATGCATGAATGCATAGATTAATGTAATTTATAATTATCAAAAATTTTTAATTAGCTCTCATAAAATGTCTGGGTATCTAAATGTATTTTCAAAATCTCTTCTAGTAGAAATAGAATTAAAATGTTCTAATGCTGTTATATCATTTGAAAAGCAACATCAAATAAATATGAACCTGGATTCTGAAGTAATACTGTGTTTCATCTTGAATACTAAATGTCCTGTCAGACTCCGTTTGAACTTTATCTTCACCTGGTTATGCTGCTAACAAAGGTGGTTGAAATTATGATGACAAGAGCCTAAGGAAGGAGCTAGATGAAAAAGCACATCTTTGAGGGAAACTTTTCCCTGGCCTCTTCCTCTGTCTCTCCTATGCTTCCCATTTGTCACGAGAAAAGCAACTTTGTTCTACCCCTCTCTCATGGTGTTTTGCTCTATCATAGACTAGTAACAAGAAAGGCAGGTAAATATTAACTGAACACTGTGAGATTATAAGCCACAGCTAGTGTTCTTTTTTTAATGATTTAAGTAATTAAATAATTTAAGTGTTTAAAATTGTGGCTAGAATGTACTGAGCATGAGTTTCAAGGGACATAGGTACTTGGGAAGAAATGCGAAATTCAGTGCTATTATTATCTGTATCACTACTTGTCGTGCACAACCTCGCCAGCAAGAAAAGGGCAACACTCAGGATCTTCTTTCAGCAGTTTATTCAGGACTTTTACAATTGTTCTCTCTTTGTTCTTCTGCCCAGGAGAACCCTGCTCAATGACTAACTACTCTCATAGCATCCAATCCCAATAAGCCACGTGGGCACAGCTCATAGGTCCACATACACAACAGCAAACCATGCTCCAGGCTCAAGGCAAATAAAGAGTTGTTTATCAAAAGAGAGCACTCACCCACTGTGGGGGGGGAGGGGAGGCCGGATATCAGAGCCATCTTTAGGGCACAGCAGCAGACAGTTCTCTACAACTACTGACATCAAGTTGCCAAGCAAAGAAAAGAAAAATTAGGTTTAACCCCACATGCCCATTTCCTTGATTTCAGTTCCCTCTCAGCCCAAGGAAACCCTCCAGCAGACAGAGCTACAGATAGGAGAAGGACCCTCAGATTCCTGCTGGAGACTCAGCAATGTGTTAGCACCATGAGGCTCTATAATGAAGAACCTGAAAACTCCGGAAGGTCTGAAGAAAACTGTTTAACAACTAACGTGTACGAAGTTCTTTCAGCTCAAGAAGCTCAGCTAGGAGAAAAGCAAATGCAAAAGCAAAAGCAAAAGCAAAACCAACCAACCAAACAAGCAAACAAAAACCCTGAGGTATCTCACAGGGCAACCAGAAGAATTTTGCCTCAACACTAAAACGTGTCATTTCCTGATTCTGAGCTGACAGAGGTCAGCAAGTCCCATAATCATACTAAGTCAGAGATTATGAGTTTACAGATATTTACAGAAAACTGAAAGGCCTAGTACAATGATTTATAATTTATAATATTTAGCATGAAGGAAAAATTGTCAGAAATGTGATGAAATAAAATAATTGACCTATAGTTAGGATAAAAATTTAATCAATTTCAATCTATTCATAAAAGATAAAGAAGAAATCATAGATGAATGTTAAAATAGTTATAACTTTATTTTGTTTGGCTGGGAAGCTGAAAGACCAATCAGATATGCTAATACCAGGCATGAAAGAGAGTTTCAAAGTGCCAAGTTATACTTTTATAAATTCAAACTAAAAATTATACTGTAAAAAACTTAAGCTAAATAGCTGAAATTTTAAAATAATTCACTGTACAAACCGACAGATTAAACATTAAGAAAGAAAAGATGGTTGATGAAAGGTTCAATAAAGAGACTTACAAAGGGAAACAGCAGGTCTATAAGACAGTGCAAAAGGATAAGTTAAACCCCCCACTATTCACATTAGCTATGTCTCTAAATAGAATAAAGGAGATAGAGTAATATATAAAATGTTTTTAAATTTTTATGAAAATTATAAGCACACATATTTGAGAATCTCAACCAACAAAACCATAAGAAAAATTAAAAAAAATAGAAAAATGTACCATCACCAGATTGATTAAAGCGAGTGATTTAAAGTTTCCTATAAATGTAACTTTTTCAAAAACAAAAGGCATAACTTTTTTTTTTCTTCTATTTTGTCTCTTTCCAGATACTAACCACAGCTTTTTTTATTTTTCTAGTACTATGTGCTTCTCAATTCTCTCTCTCTCTCTCTCTCTCTCTCTCTCTCTCTCTCTCTCTCTCACACACACACACACACACACACACACACCTTTAATTGAAAATATATTTGTTTCATATACTATATTTCAATTATATTCTCCCACCATTCCTGTATCCCTCCCAGTTCTTCTTGACCTCCCCTCCCATCCAAATCCACACCCTTTCTTTCCCCCCTTAAAAAACAAGCAGGTATCTATGGAATTTAAAAAGATAAGATAAAAAGCCAAAAAAATCAGAATATGACAAAACCAAAGAAAAAAAAGATCCAAGGGAATCAAGGAAACAAACACGTGTAGATGGAGATACACATTTACACATGTAGGAATCACAAAAGAACCCATCCTGAAGGCTTCTCTACTCTTTCTCTGAAGCTTCCTCCTGCTTATGCAGTGGCTTGTCTGCCTTTTGACTGGTCTCTATGGTACCCTATTTCAGACAGCAATGTTTTGTTTTTTTTTTTTCTTTTCTTGTTGTTGTTGTTTTGTTTTTACTTGTTTTTCTTTATCATCTTCCTCAGGAAAGATGTTGAGATTTCTAGCTCTAAAATGGTGATTTTTTTCTTAAGAATTTTAAAAATCTAACAAAATTGTGCTCATGAGGATGGGTGGGAAAACTTGGAACACCCCTATGCATTCACTATAACTAGCATCATAGTGAATCTCCAAATAGAAGGAGCCTGGGCCTACACCTACACAAAGGAATGTGGTCAGGAATGGAATATTATGAGAGAAAGCTACATTCAAGTTGGTTCTTCTTTTTCATGTACCTTTGTATTTCTTTCCACCTAAGACTAGAACTCTGTTATCCTTTGGAGTGAATTAATATAGAGGAAATGAAAAGAATATTTGGTCTCTGATGCATGAATGGAATTTCTTATCTTGAAATACCAGTGGGAGTGTCACTCTGATGCTGAATACCAGACTGGTTGTTAACCTGTCTGGTTGTTTTCTTTCCAATAAACCCAATTAGTCCACACTTGTCTTGTTAGATTACTTTAGGTTCATGGATTTCTTCAGAGAGAACCTTAGCGTTACTCCTTCATTCCTACTGGGGCTGATTACATGTGCTAAATTACAGAAAATATAGCTAATTAATATTCTACTTGCACCTCTTGTGTTGATGATAATTGAGGTGGTCATACTGAACCAGACAGAACACTGAATCTTTTCCTGTGCTGAACCCCATTCCTCATTATCTTTCTTTTAACATCCTGAAGACATTTTGATATCTCTCTGACAGGTTTCTTAAGAAGCTGTTTGCATTTCATTCTTAGTATTGCATTTGATAAATGAGGGAGAGGGTAAAAAAATCCAAAGTTTGTATAGTAATAAGATACAAAATCAAAGATTTGAATGGATCTCTAAAAGACAACATACTAGGGTCAGGGAACTTTTTGACTTCCTCTAACAGCCTGAGATGTAAACTTTCCAGGCCCAGTAAAGTAGATAGGATCAGGGAGAATCACTGAGCATAGTATCCACAAGACCCACATGTACATTTCTTCAGAGATAGTTTCAGAAAAAAAAATGTTTCCCCATATTGTCTCTTATCAGTCAGTCAGTGAAGCATTGTGGGTAGAAAGTAAGCAACTGCCTGTTAGCAAGCATTGAAGACACAAGCATGAAAAAAAGGAGAATTTTCTCAGAAAAAAACACATAAGTAGGACTATTAAGTACAATTTAAAATGTGATATACATGGTTCATTTACTCATTTATTGATCTAACAAATACTTATCACAGTATTATGAGTTGAATTATAATTTTCTGAATTTCATGTTTAATTTTCAAAGTCTGTGATCTGAGAATGTGACCATATTTGGAAATGCCTTTACAGATTAAATTAAATAAATAAAATGTGCTCATTGGTGTGTATCTTAAAATGACATGGCTGCTATCATTTCAGAAGAAGAGGTTTGGATGACACATATGCACAGGGTGAAGACAATGTGAAGATTGCTAGAGGTTCATCAGACAAAATAAAGGTGGAATTTACAGGTAGACTGAGAAGCACCAAGGCTGCTTCTAGCTGATCCTTAATTGATCTAACCTGGCAGCGTTGGTCTAGAAGTTTCCCATGTCTAAAAGGAGAGGAATGCTTTTCTTTATGTAACTGCCCAAAGTGGTTCTGTGTTCTGGCAGGGCTGGGGACCAGTGTATGTGAGCAAGCACTATACAGTGTTTGAACTGAGAATTTCTGATAAAACACATTGGCTTCAAGAGTGTCAGACCAAATGTTTGAAACAGTTGATTCAGAGATCATAGTGAAAAAAATCTGTAATAATAAATCAAAACCAGAGAGTGCTTTTGAAGCACACAGTAAATAAAATATGATAATATCTTAACCAGGATATGAAAAGCAATTAGGCTCAAACAGAAAAGAATATTCCAGTGAAGCATAGGCAGGGCTGAGATCTGCACACCCAAAGACCAGTGGGTCTCTCTATGTTCTTCACCTTGATGCTGAAGGCAAGCCCTCTTACAGTAGGACTGAAGTCATGGCAGGGCCCAAGTAGCCTTGCAGAAGTCCAGGCCTCAGTTTGGTTTCCTGGGCTGAGCTGGCCCTCCCTTAAAACCAGCCTGTTTATAATGATCAAAGATAACTGCCTCATCCTGAAACTGGAAAGTCTCCAGTTTTCATCCAATCCTTTGTTGACTTATTGACAATAGGTTCAAATCTACCAATCAGCCCAAAGATCAGATACAACTGCCCTAGAATTCTCCTAGATGTGCTTAAAAGAAGTTTGCACTCTTTTCTCAAGGTTGTAGCCACTTTACATAAATGATTGACCCCATGCTCATAGAAATTTTGTCTTGAGAAATAAACATTCTTGCTAATTCATATGTGAGTGGTGGTCTTTGTGGAGTGATCTTCAGAACTTAATATTACTCTTTCTTTTGTTAATTTTAACATAGAAATGTGGGGAGATGGGGAGATGTGGAGAAGAGAGAATGACCTGATGTGGTGGGAGGGGGAAGGGAGCTTGAATAAGGATATACAAGGATAGAAAATGTGACTTCTTTATTCATAATAATGAAAAAAAAGAAATGTACCATGTGTTAGACTGAGGAAAGATTATTATTTTTGTTAATCTGAGTAGAAAGAACAAAGCAGGCTTAAAGTGTCTACAGTCTACATGGGATAATAGATCTAGTTATGAAGCATATTCTAGTATATTATCTATACATCAAAATTGTGTAGCTAATGAAAAATCTTTTTGACCATCTATCAACATGTGAGATGCAATCACAAGATTTCATAGACACATTTTATGAAAATTCATAGTAATAGGGAGATATCATGGCTGTAATTACACAAGAAATCACAGATGGAAGCAATAGTTTCAGAGTCAGTGGCCTGCAAGATCGATGGGGTGCTCCGTCAGAGAAACATTCTTCTGGCTGGTTGACATCTGAATTATCAATTGCTGTAAGCTGTATTTGAGTACTGGTCTGCAACAGTTTGTGACAATTGCTCTGACAAGGTTTTACTTAAACATATTTCAGAACATGTCTGTGAATGGAGGTAGGAGGTTGATCTGGCTCTAATTGGGTTTGAGTTCATATGCAATTTCTAAGAAGTCAAACTGTGTCTTCTAAGTGAACTTATATGAAGAGTCACCTATTTTACCATCTTAGACTATGATTAACTGAGAACACAAATGATTAAAATTAAATGCATAATGTGAAACGATAAACTTAGTAAAGTAAATGGTTATATAATTTAATCTATTTATCTGAACAACCACATCTTTATGAATAAAGTATTCTTGCTTCTTTGTTATTTGTAACTGTCTTTATTTCATCTTTGAAATAAATAATACAAAAACATGGAGACAACCAGAGAAGGCATAGATCATTGATGATGGTCCTATTTCTGATTTCTCTATGTGTTTTCACCACTTGTAGTTTGTTGCTATTCCAAGCATTGTTTGTTGATTTATTTTAACATTTCAAAATAGGATTTCTCCCTGTAGCTCTGGCTGTCTTGGAACTTTCTCTGTGTAGTCCAGGCTGACCTGAGACTCATAAAGGACCTTCTGATTCTGCCTTCAAATTACTAGGACTGAAGGTGGGACTCACCAGGCCTGGCTTTATTTATTATCTAAAATATTATAAATAACATATATGTAAATTACATGTAACAATATGACCTGAGTTCAACCTGTAGATGGACTATAATCCATATGAAATATGTCTTTTATTTTCTTTGGGCAACAGCCTGCTAAGAAATGCATTCTATTTTGTATGTGGAGTGTATCAATTTTCATAACATGATATTTCATATACAGCTGTATAAACCCCTGATATTAAGGAATCAGTCTCCATTTTTCATATGTATGAGTCTGGAGACTTTTCAAACATATTGTTATTTTGTTACTTTAGTTTAAATTCATGTCAGAACAGCATGCAAAGCCTAAAACAATGACAAATATCGTTTGCATAAGATGTTTAGAGGGCATTCACTTGAGTTGTTTGTAATTGGGAAAAATAATGACTAGATGCTGGATAATACAAATCTGGAGCAGAGTGTTGACATAATTATAATAGGAACACTTTAAAAATCACTAGAAATAAATAGTAAATAGAAACCTTTTCAGTTTTCTCTGGCTGATGTGTGCTAACCTGAGACTTTACTGCTTACTTTGCTATTTCAATACAATGTATCAAATAGAAGAGTTCTACTTTGAGGTGCTTCATTTCAATCTATTTGAGGTAAAAAAATAGAATTATGAAATAAATAGCTGTGTTGACTTTTGCTACTCTAAATAAAACACCAGAGATTCAGAAGACATATTTTTTTCTTTTTAAATGCAACATCCTTGCCTGTTTGGGGGACTCATTTTCTGAAGGTGAGATGGAATAGTATCGTATGTGGGTCTGTAAAATGTTATCTTGTATTAATGATGCAAATGGTAAGGAAAACATCACTTTATCTGAAAATGATGAAGCTGAATTTCCTGGAGAATGGGAAGCATGTACATTTCTGTCTGACCACACAAATCTGAAATGTCTCAACAAACCTTTGTTGGATAATGTCTTTATGAGCCACTGTGCCTACCTGCCTCCTCTTTGACATGTCCATGCTCCTTTTCCATTGCATTCTACTGGCTAGTGATGGAAATAAGTATGAAAACAGCAAAACCAAATTGAGTTTGAGAAGAGCAGACAAAACTGAGTCTGAGAAGAGCAGACAATACTTATTCAAGAACCATGCAGATTGGACATTCTATACAGAAATAACTTTGCCCTTTTACATGTCTTCTTTTGGTGAATTTACTTGCACTCTTGACACTGATGAAGTACTCAGGAGGGTCTGATACAAGTTTATTAATAATGAAAAGGCAAGTCTTTTGCCAACAGAGTAACATATTTACCAAAGCTTACTAGATTCCAAACCTCTATTCTCCTTTTAAAAGATTTAGCTTATTATTGTAGTTGTATATGTGTGAGTGAGTAAGTGTGTGTGTGTGTGTATGTGTGTGTGTGTGTATGAATAAAACTAGGTATTTTGACATGCCTCCTATCCTGTATACTACTGTCTGTGTATATCTGTGAAGGGTACTAAAACCTCAGCTAATATAAAATATGCCCTAGTAGCATCTGCAAACCTCACTCTTTCTCTCATCTGAAGGATTATTTAGCTGGTGGTCTCACTTCTGGGTCAGCATCTTCAGCCCCATCATTGGTAAATACCATTATACTCAGATTATGTGTATTTGATTAATTTAAAAGGTTAATATATAAATGAGATTTAGCAATATTATTTCTAAAAAACTTTGTTTAAATTCATGTCTTGCTCTGTTTTAAATATGTATACATGGTTAAGTTAATGTTTAAGGTACCATCAATTTAACAGGGAAAATATCTTTGCTTACTATAAGGTCAAATGTCCTAGGGACTCAGTCCCTGCCAAATGCTTGGAATCAGAAAGCATTCACTGTGCCCTCCTCATCTCTGCACCAGTGCTCTCAGTAGTAATCTTCTCATCAAGTATTCCTTTATGTATTTGTCGCTCATGCTTTATCTTGTATGTTTTAATGTAATCAGGGCTATAGATGTGAACATTGTTGCACTGACCATATTTTATAGACTCAAAACATTTTAAAGCATTATTTGGGCATCTGTATAATTAACATTAACTAAGAATCAGGATGGGTTGCATCTGTAGTACTCTGAGTACATCTAAGTTGTATGAGATGGGTTTCAGTGTACAGATGTCTTCTACCACACTTTTGCACATATCCATACTGCATCTCTATTTCCTCGAAATAAATTGTTACAAAGGGCTTTAGTTCCCAAATTTGACCTGGTACATTCTAGACTGTTTGCCAAAAATGTTGTTCTATTTATGATACAAACTGTAGTTCTTCTCTCAAGCATGCTGAACAGCACTAAGTGTGTGTCTGGAATCTCAGCCAGAACATAATATAAAAATTATATCAAAATAATGTTTTGTTTTGACTATAGCTTCTAGTATTAATATTCACTTTTCTCTTTCATGGCTCACACCTTTGGGTAACTTTTAAATTTGCATCATCCTTATTCTTTATATTTTGTCATGTTCTTAACAAATAAAAATAGAATATTATAGATTTACTTTAATTGACTTTATTATGTTTCTTACATCTTAATGACTTAATCCTTAGTAATTCCAAATAAATCAATAGTTCTTTGTTTTCATAAAATTGGTTTATGCTTTTAATGACTTATTTCAACCAAAACTTATGCACATGTTTTTATCTTTCCTTTTTATTAAAGATATATTTTTTTAAATAATATATTCTGATTATAGTTTCCCTTCCTCTATTCTTCCATGTTTCTTCCCACTTTCCTTTCCACCCAGATTTATTCCCCTTCTGTCTCTCATTAAAGAAGAGGTCTCTAAGGAATATAATATAATGTATAAAACAAAATCTAATATATTGAAATTGGACAAAACAAACAAACATTAAAATGAGCCCAAGAGAAGGCACAAGAAACAAAAACCCACTTGTTTGAATCCTCAGGAATCCTTTAAAACACTAAACTGGAAGCCATAATAGATACACACAAGACCTGATGCATCCAAATGCAGGGCCTATGCATGCTTCCTCAGTCTCTATGAGTTAATATCTTCATTTATTCTACTAATTTATAGGTCCTTCTTTGTTTGTGTGTCCTCCTTCCCTACTGTCTCTCACACTTTTTATGAGCTCTTCCATAGAGCTTCAAGTAGAAATGATAAAAAATTTGATTGTGACTTCCATTTAGTGCTGATTGTCTAAGGTCTCTCATTTGCATAGTGTCTGGTTGTGGGTCTCTGTATTTGTTCCCATTTGTTGCTGGAGGAAGCTTCTCTGATGGTGGTTGAGCAAGGCACTTATCTATGATTACAGTAGTATAACATTAGGAGTCAATTTATTACCACTTTGGTTGAATAGTTCTCCTTAGTTTTACTCTAGGTCCCTGGGTGAATACTCTCAAGTTCTTGGTCATTCATGCAGCATCACGAATGGGTTCTAGCTCATGTAGTGAGCCTGAAGTCAAGTCACATCTTTGTTGGTTACTCGTACATGATTTGTGTCACAATTGCACTAGCATAACTTGTATGCCAATCAAAGGTTTTGTGGCTGGGTTCTGTTTATTTTTTTCTTCTGGTACTGTGCAGTTGACTTTTGTATAAGAAAGATGCTAGAACATAGGGTTGAACAAGGCTCGACATAGATAAAAGTTTGATGTCTCCATGTTCAATGAGGTGCATACAGTTGACCTCAGCTATGGACCTTGCCATCAGTTTGGGAGGAGAAACCTATATTCTTGGCAACAGTCTGGGTTGTTTGGTGATTCCCATGGGACCCTTTTTGTCAATAAATTTATTAGCTGTAACCAAATGCTAGTACTTGAAACTTCATTTGGTGACAAGAAATGGTCACATTGAAACAGATAATTCTCAACAGAAGACTCTTAAATGTCCAAGAAACATTTAAAGAAATGTTCACTCTCCTTTGCCATCAGGGAAATACAAATCAAAATTACTCTGAGATTTCACCTTAGACCTGAAATAATAGCTAAGATCAATAACACAAGTGACAACATATGCTGTCAGGGATGTGAAGCAAAGGGAACACTATTCCATTGTTAGTGGAAATGTAAACTTGTACAGTCATTTTGGAAATCAATATGGAGTTTCCTCAGAAAGTTGGGAATCAATCTACCTCAAGATCAGCTATACCACTCTTGGGCATATACTCAAAGAATTCTCTGTCCTATTACAGAAATACTTACTAAGTCCTGTTGATTACTGATCTACTTATAATAACCAGAAACTTAAAAAAAATCTAGATGTCTTTCAACAAAAGAATCCAAAAGAAAATGTGATACATTTACACAATAAAGTATTACTATGCTGTTAAAAAGAGAAAGAGAGAAAGAAAGAAAGAAAGAAAAAGAAAGAAATTCATAGGTAGATGGATGGAGTTAGGAAAAAAAAAACTTTCTGAGTGAGGTAAACCACAACCAGAAAAACAAATGTGGTGGGTATTTGATTATATGTAGATATTTGCTATTAAGTCAATGATTAATTCAGAAAACTACAGAGGTTAGAAAACCAAAATAGAATAGATAGTTATGAAAGGATAGGGGCGTGCTGGAATGGGAAGATCAATTTGCAGAGACAGAGATACAAGAAAAGGAATATAGGGAAAGAGAGCTAAAACTAACGGCCTTTTGAGGGGTAGGGTGGGAAACTCAGATAGTATAAGCTTTATAAAACACATACATATACAATGATAATTTAAACAAATTTGACAAACAATAGGAAGACATTGTACCCCAGGAGCTTTAAACTGCTTAATTTCATGTTTTTCTATGGTTAGTTATAAAAGAAAGTGGCCATTTACTTTTAAGTGTTGGACAATATGCAGATCTAACTTGATTTTCTAATTAGCCAAGTAATTACTAACACTTTTTTATTAAAATTTTCAGAGTCCAGAAACTATCTGATCATTACCTAATTTAATAAGAATGTAATAAATACCTATTATATTATATATGATAGATTCTGTGCCCTACAATTCATATACTGCACTTGCTGTACAATTTGGTGAGGTGAAGACTTGTGGCCTTTAAGAGGTGATGTTAGGAAGGCAGGCCCCTGTAGATAATAAAGTCTCTTATCAAGGGCTGAATACTGTTATCTCTGTGTCCTGCTCTTCCATATGAAGGTAAAGTGTCCGTGCCTCTTCACCTGCCACCCCACAGGACATAGTACTGGCCTCTTTCTCTTATGAAGACTCAGCAAACACATTGCCAGCATCTTGCTCTGGGCTTTCTATCTTCTGGATCTGTGAAACATGAATGTCCATACCTTATAAGGTTTCTAGAATCTTGCATTTTGCTATGTCAGGACAGAATAAAATTAATGTTAATCATAAAAATATTTTAAAAAAATAGACAAGAACAAAGACTAAAATTTTATTATCTACAAGGTTGGAAGATACAGGGATGATCACTGTAATAAAGGTGGATAAATACTGTCTAAAGGTAAAGTTACAAACCTACACTGTTGACACATATGATATGAGACTATAGTTTTCTCTTTTTATAACTAATCTATTCTTTCCTGAACAAATATTTTTCCTTTCTATTCTATTTCAGATACTTCACCAATTATTCATACCATAATGGTAACATGAAAATGGACCATGTTCATAAGATGTTTTTTACTGCAGATTTAATAATAAAGAAAGTTACATGGTGTTCATTATATACTTCCATCACTGGAGCCACAGGGGAAGAAGAACACATCAAGAAAAGGGACAAACAGATTTAATTCCCCAGCTATTCAGGGCATGTGCTCTTGTGGTTAAGTTCTAAAACATGGGGAAAGTAGAGTTATTGCTAAACCATTATGAAAATAAATAGCAAAGAAGAATAGTGAAAATGTAACTGAACAGCATTGTGGAGAACTGGCCCACCCACTGAGGCATGTCTTACCCTGCAAACTCACCTTTTATACTATTGCAGATAACCAGCAACCTCAAGTGTGTATCTTACTAGTCACTTTTAAATGACATTTGCTTTAAAACAAATTTCAAGAAATATTTTTCTTTGAATATTTTATGACTTTATATACAAAATAAATCATGAATTTGTGGATCACTGAAACCATGCACCTAATGTAACACATTTGTGAAAGTTAGAATTGGTAACGGATGACCTTCTAAGCTACCCTTGAGGACAATGTTTTTACTCTTCTCCTTTCCTGTCACAAAGTTAGAGACTAGCTTATTAAAAACAAGGAGCCCTGGAAGACACTTTTTTAGACAAATATACTTGGGCAAGAAATTCTGTATTTGTGTATTCCCACATTCAGTCAGCTTCATGGTGAACTTAAACTGTTATGGTCGGCGTCCAAAAACAGAGAGTTTTACTCCGATATCGGGAAACAAAAAGAAGTTTTATTAACACGAGCTCGCGGGTCACACAGCAGGAGAAGAGGCTGGCGATCCCGATTCCAAGGCTCACAGGCCTTTTATGGGGTGGTTCTACCAGGGCGGGGGGAGCGGAGTCACCCAAGGTACAGCCATCTGGTCCGGCCAAATGTCTTCATAGTAGGCATTAATCTTTGCAGGCATGGCAGGCTTGGCACCAGTTACGGTGGGCTAATCTGATGTAGGGCGTGGGGGAGCAGGGTGCAACACATTTCAGTCAAGCACAGCGGGTAGTGGTGGGGGTGGGACTTCCCCCACAATGGCCCAAGCATGGTGGGTGGGGGTTGGGGTGGGGATTCCTCCACAATGGCCTTTCATTCCTCCCTTTCTCTTGTGCTGACCTTTAATCTTAAAGGTCTCATGACCATCATTTTGACTCCATTTACCTGGGATCCTATAAAGGCTGAAATTCAATTGAGGACACCTGGCCCGATCATGAGGACAAGGACTAACACAATAAGTGGTCCTGTGAGGGCTGACAATAATGTAGTCAGCCATGGAGATTGATTGTACCAACCCTCAAACCAGCTTTTGGGGCCTCGCAAGCTCTTTCCCTGGCATCTAACCTTTCCCTAAGCTTTGTCAATGATTCTCTAACTATACCCATATGGTCCATGTAGAAACAACAGTTTTCCTTTAGGGCGGTACATAGACCTCCTTCTTTCAAGAACAATAAGTCTAGCCCTCACCTATTTTGCAGAACCACTTCCGACAGGGAAGTCAGAGATCTCTCCAGAGCGGTGACAGATGTTTTAATCGCCCGAAGATCCTGTTGTATTGCCACCTCCAGTGCTCCTAGCTGCCTAGGTCCTTCAATTAAGGCCACAGTCCCCGTCCCCACCCCTGCTAGGATTCCTGCTCCTAATAGTACAGTTAGAGTCAGATTGATAGGTTCCCTGGGAAAATGAGTTCTGCCTATGAAATGCTTCTCAAATTCTTCAGCAGCATAGTAGACTAACCTGGGGTAAATTTGGACAAGGACACAGAAATCTCTAGACTGATTAAAGCTAGCAACTGAGACACATGGGGTGAGCCCGGTGTTACATGCCCAATAGAGCCTGGGTGCCGAACAAGGAAGAGAGACCTGTTAGTGGTTGTTATGTTTTCTGTCCTGGAAGAGGGGCTGGCCTTCACACCTCCCTGCCTCAGGAAGCAAGAGAGTAGCCATCGAGGGGCAATCACATATCTCTTTTAAAGGCTAAGACCATAAAATCACCATAGCAACAGGGGCAACACATCGTAAGGTTGGTCACAGTGGTCATGGGGTTGCCTTTAAGACCAGTTGGTCAGGGGGCTTTTACAACCGGGTGTTGGTCACCGCTATCCTGCTTGGAACTTCTGGTATTTTAATCACAGGTTCGACCAGACCATTATGTCCTATCTTAGTTGATTATGGCTATCTGGGCTGGGTCACTCTGTTTCCTGGGACAGACTTTTAGACTTTTTGTTCCTTGTTCTCATGGGGGGTGCTCTGCTGAATTCCTGAACTGAATGCCTGGGTCAAGCCCTAGAAGATGGTCTTGTGCCCCACCCCTGCAGGCCCAAACTGATCTGCAAGGTCTCAAAAGAGCAAATGGGACCTGACTTGCAAAGCCAACTCTAGGCTATAGGGACCTTTGACCTTTACAAAAAGATTTGTCTCCTATGCCAGGTTATTTTTTTAGCTTAGCATTTCAACCTTTCAGGGGTTTGGGGGTGTACTGGGGTGTAGTAGATTCTCTTTACTGCTTCAAGCTAACATTGGGGCGTTGTTCTTAGGGCCCCAAAAGGTTGAAAAGCTAGTAAAGGAACTAAGCTCCAGGGCTTCTGTCAGGAGCACATAGCTGTCTGATCCAGTAGCCGAGAGACAGGAAACAGCCCAAATCCATAGAACTGGTTCACAGGCTTCCAGCAAGTCCAGAGCTCCTAGTAAAGTGGAAATCTGTTAAGGTATGTTAAAACTGAGAACAAAAGGTTAGAATTTAAATCTTGGGCCCAGTCTTAGTAATTTGGGAAGGGCAAGAGTCCCCAAACCAGAAGAGAGAAGTATCATCCTTAGGGACAGACAGGTGGGAAAAACTTAGGCTGTACTTATCTGGAATCTTTTTGGCCTCTGTGAGGTGGATCCAAATTCTATGAGTCTCTTAAGCTCATACAAATTGCAAAAAGACATAAGAATTTTAGTTATATTCGTATTTCCAATCAGGCTTTATAAAATGAGCTTGAAAACTACTTATCACCTTGGATCTGATTGTCTAATTCTACCAAGCTGACAAAATTATAACTAACCCAGATATCAATACTTGCAGAGATCTGAGAAGGATAAATTATACTTAAGTGCAGAATGAGCAGCTTCTGAATCTACTAAAACAACAGAGACTAGTCCATACCTAGTTAGCCATACCCAGGTCTCCACCTAGCTGGAGGCGGAAGTATCCAGACAGCATCAATCTTCAGCTACAGGCCATTAGGGTGGGAGATTTTTTCCCCACAGTAGAGGGACATATGGGAGAAGACTGACCTTACTTTGTCTAGGCAAAAGGGTTCAATCAATTCTCCAATGTCCTCAGATCTAGGCCGGGTTTATGGCAGCAGGCAGGCATTGTGCTATGGCATCTTGCCCAGATTAGCACTGCTTCAATCCAGATGAAGATTCTGGTGTTTCATAATCTTCTTTGGAGACCTTGGGTTACTGTTAGAATCTGGAAGTCTCTGTCTGAGAAATAAACATTTTAAATGCCATATTCTGCAGATCTCTGAAATATGAGGGCTGCCCAGGTAATATCTGAATAGAAAAACTTTGTTTCTAGTTACTTGTTGTAAGCTTACCCTGAAACTTATATAAGAGACTAAATCTCAACCCTGTAATTAATAACAGTACTTACAAG
>PVIH01007344.1:8173-101373 GCA_004025045.1 Sigmodon hispidus
ATGCCTGTGTGTATCTGTGTGTATGTCTGTGTGTGTGTCTGTGTGTATGTCTGTGTATCTGTGTGAATGCCTGTGTGTGTATCTGTGTGTATATCTGTGTGTATGTCTGTATGTGTATGCATGTGTGTCTGTGTGTGTATGTCTGTGTGTGTGTCTGTGTGTGTATGTATGTGTGTATGTCTGTGTGTATGTGTGCGTGTCTGTGTGTGTGCATGTCTGTGTGTGTGTATGTATGTGTGTGTTCTTATCTAGAAATAAATTGAGATACAGATGGTGATATCCCCTAGTTTTCTCTGCTGAAGGGCTTAGAAATAGACGCCACAGGAACACTAAACACACCCAGCACCCAGGTCTTGTTTTTTGTTTTTGTTTTTTGCGACAGGGTTTTACTGTGTTGCCTTGCTGTCCTGGAACTCACAGAGATCCGCCTACTCCTGCTTCCCGAGTGCTGGGCTGATTAAAGGTGTTCATCATTGCCCGGCCAGGTCTTGGTTTTTAAGTACCATCGCTACTAAAAAAAAAAAACCCACAGTTTCTGTGAGAAATGTACAGTCAAGGGATCAAGAGAAGGAAGGTACAAGATGAGTCTTTGTGGCAAAAAGCAAGGAAATACTGCAAAGCCCCTGAGGGTGGGTCAGGAATGAAAGAATGGGAGGGTTCCCAGCGGCCTAATTTGGATAATCCGAGTACCAAAATAAATAACCAAGGCAACAGCATCTATGAATAAAATAGCCCACAGTGCATTTAATACAGAGAAGCAAATAGGGACAAAAGGGTCTGCTCTCTATATCACACACTAGTATATAAGTACAGGAGGGGCAACAGGCCTGGGATATCAGCATCACATAATCTCTTTAATGATGACTGGCTTAGAATAATCAGTGACTACTAACACTAGTAACTGAAAGTTTAGAGAAGAGCTGGGTGTTTATACAGACTCAAAACACTTCCCTGGAGCTCGGAGAGTGGCTCAGTGGTTAAGAACACTCACTGTTCTCAAAGAAGATGAGACTTTGGTTCCCAGAATCCATCAAAGAGCCTGAAACTCTGGCTCAGTCAGGAAGCAATGACCTCTTCTGGCTCCCACGGGCACTTGCAGTCATGTGCATGTACACACACACACACACACACACACACACACACACACACACACACACCACAGAGAGAGAAAGAGGGAAAGTTTTTATTAAAAATGAGAATATGGTCAAAATACGTTGCATAAATTAAAAAATAAAATAGATAAATTTAAAAGCTGGCCATGGTGGTGCACACACGCCTTTAATTCCAGTACTCAGGAGGCAGCGATGGGTGGATCTCTGAGCTTGAGGTCAGTCTGCTCTACACAGTAAGTTTTCAGAACAGCTAGGGTTATGTAGAGAGACCCTGTCTCAACAAACAAACAAACAAACAAACAAAAACTTCTAAAAATGATTTCCTACAATCAACTTATTAACTACAAAGGGGTCACCAATAACTCCATAGTTGGTTAACTTGGTGAAAATCATAACCATTAGACTAAAGTTAATACTAATGAATAGCCAGGTGTGGTAGGATGGCAGTACAGTGGCATACGCCTATAATTTCAGCACTAGGAAGGCTGACACAGGACAATCTTGGCTTCATAGCCAGCTTGTATGAAAGAATCAAACCATGTTTTAATAATAACAATAAAAATAGAGACACAACACAGGGCAGGAGAGATGGCTCAGTGGTTAAGAGCACTGACTGTTCTTCTGGAGGACATGGCAGCTAACAACTGTCTGTAGTTCTGAGATCTGACACCCTTACACAGTTATACATGCAGGCAAAACACCAATTCACATAAAATAAAAATAAATGTTTAAAAAGTAAATAAATAAAGTAAATGGAGAGATGGCTCAGCGGTTAAGAGCACCATCTGCTCTTCCAGAAGACCCGGGTTCAATTCCCAGCACCCACATGGCAGCTAACAACTGTCTGTAGTTCCAGTTCCAGGCAAACACCAAGGCAAATAAATAAATAAATAAATAAATAAATAAAATAATTTTAAAAAAGTAAATAAAAATAGAGACACGCCAGCCTCTTATGTCTTCTGATATGTTGTCCCGTTAAAGGACTCAGTATCGTTCCTTTGGCACACCTGAAAAATTGCTCAACTGGAATCTAATTGTGAAGAAATAGTAAACAAATGAAACTGGGGGTTTGTTGTAGTAACTGGCCTGTGATCTTAAAAAAAAAAAAAAATCAAGTTTATACAAACTGAGGGAGGCCTATGCCTGGTTGAGGTTAAAGAAGAATAAACAAGACAGAGAGTTCATGTGACCCTGGGGTGGACACCGTATCAGGGAGATGGGTATAAAGTGCATCATTGGAGCAATGGCCAAGTTCAAATACCACCTGTGGACCAGATAAGAGTTTAGTATTGGGGCTGGAGAGATGGCTCAGCAGTTAAGAGCACGGTCTGCTCTTCCAGAGTACCCGGGTTCGATTCCCAGCACCCACATGGCAGCTCACAACTGTCTGTAGTTTCAGTTCCAGGCAAACACCAAGGCAAATAATTAAATAAATAAATAAATAAAAGTTTAAAAACAAAACAAAACAAAAACAAAAAGAGTTTAGTATTAAGGTTCTATTTTCTGATTTTGATAAGTGTGTAGTAGTTAATGCTAGAGGAAGTTTTTATTCCTAGGAAATACATACAAAGGTATTTAAAGATGGTGGGGTATGAGTGTCTGCCTGAGCACATGCACACTCATGCATGGATGGATGAATAACAACAGACTGGAGCTGGGCCTTAGAGGCATAGACCTGTGATCCCAGCCACCCTAAAAGCTGAGGCAGAATCACAAATTCAATGCCTGTCTGGGCTATAGAGTGAGTTCAAAGCCAGCCTTAGCACCTTTAATGACCCCCTCCTCTCCCCAGACACACATTCTTAAAGCGTGGGAATATATATAGCTTAGTGATGGAGTTATAGTCTAGGCTCAATCCTGAGTTCTGAAAAACAAAAACAAATATGGACCAAACAGGACAAAGTAGAGGTAGTTTGTAGAAGGCTAAAAATGTGGCTTCTGTGGTCCAGCAAGCCTATTATCATTCTTACCCAACTGACAAGAATCCCTCTGTCTACTAAGGGACAGTAACTAAAGTGTTCAGTCATAAAAGCTAGAAAAATGAAAATACTGGGAGCAACTTGTGATAGTTAATTTTTTTAAAAAAACTTTATTTATTTACTTATTTATTTGCCTTGGTGTTTGCCTGGAACTGGAACTACAGACAGTTGTTAGCTGCCATGTGGGTGCTGGGAATCGAACCCGGGTCCTCTGGAAGAGCAGACGGTGCTCTTAACCGCTGAGCCATCTCTCCAGCCCCCAGTGATAGTTAATTTTATGTTAACTTGGCTAAACAACCTGGCAGCCATTTGATTAAATTTTTTCCAGATACTAATGTGAAAGTATTTTTAGATACATTTATCATCACTAACATTTATCAATTTTAAATAAAGTTTATTGTATATAATGTAGAGAGAGCCATGTGCAAGCATTGAAAGGTCTTAAAACCAAAACCCAGAGGTTTCCCAGAGAAGAAGGAACCTACCTAAAGACGCACTCACAAGCGTCTGCTCCCAGGCAGACTTCAGTTTCAAGATGCCAACATCAGGAATATCCTGTCCACAGGACTGCCCGGAAAAATGTGAATGTGCCAGTCCCCATGATCTCATCAGGTAGTTCCTTTTGAAAGCCTCTCTTAAAAGCTTAGGTAAGACACTGGGACTTTGGAGGCTTAAACAGGAAGGCCAGTCTTATGTTAAAGCCTGTGGTGGTGGCTGAGGCCTTTAATCCCAAAGGCACAGGCTGGCTTATCTCAGTGAGTTCGAGGCCAGCCTGGTTTACAAAGCTAGTTTCAGGACAGTTAAAACTGTTACATGGAGAAGCCCTATCTCAAAAAAACAAACCAAATAAGAAGTTTGTAAGACAATAATTATTCTAAATAACTGCCTTCTTCATCTACTGTATGGTTCAGTGGTGATCTTTGTACAGCTGATTCCTACATCACACTGTAGAAACTGTCAGTGTGTTTCAGCTCAAATACACACTTATGACTCCATTATTTTTCCCCAAGAAATTCTTCTGTCTCTTGCAGTCAGTGGTGACACCAGCCTTTAATCCCAGCACTCAGAAGGCAGAAGTAAGTAGATTTCTGAGTTCGAGGCCAGCCTGGTCTACAAGCAAGTTCCAGAACAGTCATGGCTACATTCTTGAAAGAAGAATAAATTGCTATCTCCAAAATTCAAAAGCTGTCCAGCAATAATCCTCCTCCTCCTCCTCCTCCTCCTCCTCCTTTGTAGCCCGAGTGCAGCCGGCCACGCCATCAGTTGAATCCTACATGTCTCTGCATGCTCCCTCTCTGTGGTCACTTTTTTCACTTAGGCTGTTTGTGCTGCATCATATTCTAAGTGACACATAGCACTGGCCATCCCACAGGCCCAGTTTTTGCTGTTGCACCCTTGTCTGCTCAGTCCTTGGCTGCAAGGGGAGATGGCCCATCCTTAGGGTGACAGCAGCATTCCCGCTCAGAAATCTTGGTGTCTGACCACAACTATTCCAGTCAAGTAGGTCTAAGTCTGGGTGCAGAAGGTCATATGACTATGACAGTCTTTGGACCTGTCTATGTGAGACACCCACAGTCAAGAGTACTAGACAGCCGGGCACAGATTCCTGCCTGAGTGTCTAACCACACCCTGTGACAATTTTCCTGTTTCATCTGTGTCTGGGTGATGGCCTAGACCCCCTCAGCTAGTCCCTGCTCCAGGCTGTCCTGTGTAGGTTTTATACATTTCTTCAGTCAAGTCCTTCCCTCATACCTATTAGCCGCTAAGTCCAAACTCCTCTAACCAACCTCCAGACTCTGCTCCGTGCATAACATGACAGCTATCTCAATATTTCTGAAGGGCTGTCATGGAGGAGAGGGGATTAGTGAGCCTCGGTGTTGCCCCGGCAGGCAGAAGGAGCCACCAGAGGTGGAAATTACAGAGACTTAAATGCCTCCATTTCTAAAGAAATTGTCTTGAGTGTGCGAAGCTTATGTGGGTGGTAAGGGTGCTGATGGGGTGGGGGTGTTGTAGGTTGTTGATGGAGCTCTATTCATGGACTACTGTGTGGACCGCCCCCTCCCAGGACTCCATCTCTCTCTCCCAGTCTAACACAATATTACCCATTCAGCCTCAACAATTGCTGTGTGGCATCTCTATAGATAGCACATCAAGCCTTTCTGCAGTTTGTATTAGTGCTTCAGCTTCTGGAGACAGGCTGGGGTTAGGAAGGCTTGGCCAAATTATGTAAAATCCTATGAGCCACAATGAAGAATTTGGCTTTTATTCCAAAGGCCCTAAGAACAGGCAAATGACAGGACCCCAGAGTGGATGGAGGAGACCATGGACTTTTTTATTAGCTTTGGAGCAATGCTGCCAATGGCCTCACGTAGCAGCAAGCTCCTGGGCACAGGAGCAGGGCAGGGCAACCCAGCAAAGATGCTGTAGAGTACAGCAAGGCTCCTGGAGAAATGCAAAGAAAAATGGCTTCTAAGGAATCTCCTAGCCCTGACATTGGTGTAGTTCAGGCTCACTCACCTCCACCCTCTGACCTACGCCATGGTCTCTTCTCGCTGTCACACTGCCTCATCCTTCTGTTCCCATTTAGCTACTCTCCTGCTCACTCAGAGTCTACCTTCTGCTGCTATGGCTCTGGTAAAAGTATACCAGAGGACAGACCGGACTTCCAAATTTATACAGCAGAGTGTTCTGTGACCATTTATGTTGAGGTGGTAGAGGAAAATTTAATGATGTGGGAAAATGGATACCATATTTTATTATATAAAAGAAGCGGGTTACAGGGAAAATCTCATATTTGAAAATTTTAAAAAATCATTTGTGCATGTATGTCAGTGCAGGCCTGGGTTCAACCCTACACCTACACCCCCCCACACACAGAGATTTAAAATTATACATTGAAAAATGACATAAAACCATCATTTTCTAGCCTAGTGCAGGAAGATTGTGAGTTTGGGGCCAACCTGGGCTACAGACGGGGTTGTAGCTCAGTAGTAGAGTACTTGTCTAGCATGCGCAATGCAGTGGGCTGTTTCAGGACTGCAAAGTAAATCAACAACAGAGCCACACTCTCTAGGATCAGAGGCACTTCCTTTTTTAATCTGTTTTCTAAATTCTACAAAATTAGCATGGTTTAACTGTTAAAGTATTTTTATTTGCTATTCACCTTTCTCTGTCAACTGCCCTACACTCAACCTTTTCTACTCTTCCACTGTGAGACCAAGTACTTGACTATATAGCACCTCTGTCATTTCAACATTGTTTATTCACATTGGTTGTATCTCTCCAATTCAGGTTTTTCTCTGGCCAAATTGTGTGCCCCCCCCCTCGCAGTGTGCTGAAACTGGCTGCCTGAAATGGGTCAAGGTATATCACAAACATACTTAAAAGGTGCTGGACCTTCTGTGCCACCAAATACCCATAGATCTCTTGGGTGTAGTGAGCTCTATAGAGATGACTCAGGCATCTGGTTACTGGCATCTTAGCCCTTGGCCCTATTACATTTTTGTCTCTAGACTGAGACGTCCTCTCCCCCAGAACCAAATACCAAGTAAACCATCCTCTAGTCAGGTTACAACTGGAAGATGGAAGGTCACTTTGTCATTTCTTCAGAAAATACCAGAAAATACCCTCATCCCCTTCTTGGAAAATGGACCTACTGAGTGTCAGCTATTGCACCGACAGTATTTCCATAGAGCTGACTGCAGCACAAAGTCCGGGAGCTGCTCCTTTGTGCTTGTAGCTTGGTCCATGCTGGGAGGCTGCCACTCACTCACGGTTCCACCAGCAATGGCGTCACAGCTATGGATGCTACTGTATCCAGAGGCAACCCTAGCCCCACTGGCCACCACTCAGCACCACTGACATCTCTCCTACAAGAGATGGCTGCTTACTTAAGCAGAGAACAGGGGTCCCCCGCTGTTTGCCTGACAGCTGTTTTTAAGTGCATTCAGACACAATTCTCCATAGATGCTTGAAGAACTGTCAGGTGAAGGATGACAAGATTTATTCTGTAACTAAATCCTCTTGCTCCTATAACCCTAACATGGCTCCAGCCTCGTCACAGTCCTGGTGCAGACCACCATGCAGCTGTCTGACTGAAACAGCTTTCTACACGGTCTGCCTGCCTAGTCTTGCTCCTCTTAATCCTTCCTCAGGAGCCCAAGTGATGTTTAAATGCTGAATCAGACCATGCCCGCCCCATTTAAACCCCCGTAATGCTTTGCTTCGCCTCAGTATAAACTCTGAACCCGAGCACTGCTTTTAAGCCTTGGCCCTTGCTCCACCCCCAGCTGCACCCTCACCCAGTTTCATTCCTGCTAAATACTTACTCTGCCACCTCTCAGCTTTGGACTCCAGTCGCTCCCTCTGTCTCTTATTCAGCTGATCTGTCCAGGTGTCACTTGGCTGTCATTTCTTCTGCTTTTACTCCAGTCATCCTAGGATTCATCCATCCTCTAGGAGTGCTCTAGATTTAAACTATTCTCTTGTCATTTGTCTAATTGTCTGTCTACGTACAATTTCTCTAGACAATAAGCTCCTTTAAGGCTAAAACTGTTTCACTTAAAATCACATTTCTAACCGGCCTGGGATGCCTAAGATACTCAATTGCTTCTGAATGGTGGAATGAAAACATGATGGGTATGTACCAAAGAACTTGCTAATACTGACCCACCCAACCCAGTAAAACGCCCTGCCTCTGAGTCTCCAGACATGGTCCATGCAGACAACAGGTGAAGGGTCTTCAGTTTTACAGTGTCCCATGCTACTCAACTCACACCCTAGCTGCTGTTAGACTCACCCATCTTAGATTCATTCACCCATGGGATCCTGGTCAGTTTCCGCTCTGCATTTATTGTGAGGTCTTGGGCAAATCACACAGAAGTGAGCTCCTGTCAGTCACACAGAAGTGGCACTTGGGACTGCCTAATTCATCTCTTTGTCAGAACTAAATGAGATCATATATGCTCAAGGGCCTTGCAAAATGTTCAAGCAAGCTGTTGATGATTCTCCATGGTAAAACACATGCCTGGCACTCAGGAGGCCCTGGACTCAATCCCCAGTATCACAAGATAAACATTAAAAAAATAAGAAATCAAATGAAGTCTTGTCACCCAATCTTCGGGACTTGCAGCATAAATTAATAATTTTAATTCTGCAACAACTGATCAGGAAGCAAAGTGCCACATGCAAACTTTCACTGCTCAGGCAGAACCTAGAACCGAACCAAGAGCTCAGCAACTCTGTGCCCCGCTGGTGGCCCTGAAAAAGGCCCTGGTGGGACAAGGCTGTGTGAGCAGCAGGTAGAGACCCATGTTCCTGGCATCTGGGAGACTCCTTAAGCTAACTGCCTGGACAAGGGAAGCAGGGCCTTCCCCTCCTAAATGATCTCAGTCAGCAGAAATAAGAACGGGCACAGCCAGCCCTTCTCTGACTTATGCTCCAAAGTCAGAAACAATCGACACATAGCATGCCCCTTTTGACAAGACAAACCCAACACAACATTTAAGACTTTTTTCTCTTTAATCGGGAACCAGGGGAACGTGCTGCTTGTCCCTCTGCAATGGTCTAGCACAGGTGGCCAGGTCCGGATGTAGGTCATCAGAGGTACTGACGTGGGCTTTGCTGAACTTGCTGAGGGCCCAGGAGAAAGAGGGATGGTGGAGCAGATGTCAGCAGGAGCTGGTGCTAGCCAACTAGAACCTGGAGAACTCTCTCCTTTATCCAACTGCACTCCAGACTGGATCGAGCCAGGAGACAGAGAATGTGCTGGAGGGGGCAGGATGCAGCAGCGGTCAGACCCTGGTCCGCTCAGTGTCCTTCTTCATTTGCCTGCTCTCCACTCTTCTTGTCGCTTTGTGATTAGGTATTTGAAGAATTCATACACAGACCATGCGATGGCCGTGGAGGGGATCTGGTAAATTACTCTGGCCTGCACCCCTCGGAAGTAGGCAGTCACACCGCCTACTTGATAAACCGTCCTGAAGGCATTAGCCATGCCTGTGATATGTCCTGTAATGTTTGAGTTCAAAGCCAGGGACTCCTGGGTGTTGAGCAGTGTTTTGCAAACGTCCAGTGGGGTTGTGGCGGCGGCAGCTACCGCTCCAGCACAGGCTCCAGAGAGCACGTGGGAGCTGGGGTTGTACCGTCTCTGCGGGTTAAAGTGCTCCTGCAGGAACTCGTAAGTCATGAAGTGAATGGCTTGGAAGGGAACATTCATGGTCAGCTGGGTTGTGTAGCTGCGGTAGAAGGCCCCGGCCCCTTCGTTCTGCCACACTGCCCGTACACAGTCTGTCACCCGGTGGTATGGTGAGTTGTACATCTGCATCCTCTGCTTGACCACTGGGAGTGCCATTGAGGAGCAAGAGGAGGAAAGGGGGCAGCAACCAGTCAGCGACAGAGAGTAACCATTCAGCATTCCCAGTCAGCCGGTTAGCCAATGGAAAGGGAAAGAAAAAGGATGAGTAAGTTTTCTGTTAATCTAAGAGTTTATGTTTCTCTAATTTTAGGGGGAAGGGTATCCAGAGGGTTAGTAAGAAGGAAAAAATATGAGCCTATTCCCAGTAAGATTTCTTTAAAACCAGGCAATACTCAGAATACCTACAAATTACAGAGTCTCTGTGAAATTAAGATCTGACCTGTCTATTATTATTATTTTAACCTTTCCCAACAGATGGCTCAGCAGCAGTGGACAAAGTAATGAACTGAGTGGTAATTCCATCCCTCTGGTATGAACTCTTAAAATTGAGAAGGAAGAAAAAAATAAATGCAACCAAGAAGAAACTATAATTTTTATTCAAAAAGTGCAAGCTTCAGTTTCAAAATATTTCCCATTCTATTAGGCAGATAACGAACGTAGTTTGAGTTCTGTGTACCTCTAGCTAATTTAAGCCCTTTCACCCCATGGCTTTGCCAGACATGTGAAAAAATGAACTGAAAGAATGTGGCGACTACGTTAGCTCCTCACGGTTAGTGTCCCCCTCAATTCTTACACCATGTTTTTGGAAAATTCCCCCCCACCTAAACAGCTAACACCTTAGTAGAAAAGTAAGGGTTAAACTATACAATCTAATCTTTCACTTTTGTCTACATTCCAGTAAGAATTGCAATACTTTAGATTTTAAAATGTCAAAACATACCTTCTTTTAGAAACACAAAATAACTTTATACAAATTAGATTAAGTACACTACAAAGGGGACTTGTAGGAAAGCCCAGGACTAAGCCATCTGAGCCATCCCTTTTTCCAGAAGAGCCTCAAAGATGAATTAAATCCCAAAGACTATGCTGCGTCAGCAGTCCTCTAAAGCACTGAACACATGGAGGGAGCGCCCTCTAGTGGTATTCTAAGATAAGCGCGAGGATTCCCCGCTCTGCTCCCCCCGCACACCCCCCAAAAATGTGCTCTGGTTTTCTCTGCAAGACAGAAATAGAAGCAGACATGAAGATGTAGCTGCTCAGAAGGATGGGCTAAAGAAGCTTTACCTTCTGCTGGATTCATGGCTGCATCATGAAGTAATGTTGCCACACATCCGGCTGCACCTGCAAATGAGAAAACAACTGCCACATGTAAGGCCAAGAGGGTGAGCAGGTCACTGCGGCCCCAGGTGAGGTGAGTGGCTGTGACAGCAGTGAGGAAAGGCTTGTTAACAGCCCAGGAGCTCGTCTCAGAACCCACTGCTCCTGAGCTCCTGCTCCCAGAAAGGAAGGCACATCCCTAACTTTAAAGAGGCCACATCACACATTCCACATCTGATAGGAAGGCCCAAAGGGGCAAAGAAAATATCCCAGATGTCTTCAGTACAGAGGACTCTAAGAATAAAGCAGTTACGCCCTGGCAAGAGCTGATACACCTCTGGCAAGGCATGCCCACAGCAATGGCTGCCGCTGCGGGGAGAATGAAGCCAGGAAGCCAGAGCCTCAGTCTAACCTGCTTCCTATCCTGGGGCCTGTAAGCTGCCCAGGCTGTGTCTAAACCCACCATCTGTCCATCCACACCTCCTTTGGTCCTGAACCCGCTCTCCACACTCAACATGGCTTTCAACCTTCCAACCTTAGGTTACTACTTCTTCCACCCAACCTCTAAAACATCTGGATTCTCCAACACCCCCATCCACTGCCTCTGATCAGGTGGGATCCTGAAAAGGTGAGGTGAAGAGCCAGGGCTCCATTAAGTCTTCCTTGAGTGGCTGGGTTACCTCCAACCCTGCCTTGAGAAGCAGGATACCACCCAACTACCAAGAAATATATAGTGGGGGTAGTTCAGTGTGTCTCCTTATTACCAGGCATTAGAAGCTGATGCCAGGGAGATGAGAGCAAAGTCAAGCTGGTAGGTAAGGGAGGACACTGTGACCTTGGTTGAGGTGCCCCAAGGAGGAGTGGGGTTGAAGCAGCCCGCTGTCCGAGCACATCAGGTTTGGAAGTCCCTCCCTATAATCTGGCCTACCCCAGCCCAAAGCTGCAGCTCCAAACCATGCTGAGACTGGGAAGCACTGACAGCAGCAAAGCCCAGAGAGTTGGGAAAGTGGGGACCAGCACAGGAAGGCTCAATACCATTGGCAATATGGCTATTGCCCCCTGGGTGGATTACATCACTCAATGTCTTTTTTAACTTTTCGTAGCAGGCAAAATAGAGGGCGTGGGCAGGCCCCGCGCCTGTTGCTGTGACATTCAGCCCCCGCATGGGCCTCCACAGGCCCTCTGTTCTTATAATTCTCCAGAGGGCCTCCAATACGTTTCGATAGCGAGCGGCTGGGTCAGGCTGTAGACTCTGCATCCGGGTCTGAAATTACAGCAAAAAAGGCAAAGTCAGTGACTCCTACTTCTTGTACCCCCATTGCACAGGCCTGGACACCGGGCAAGCCTGTGGAAGTGATACTGTCCATCCAACTTTTACTTCTTTCCAAATCAATGATGCATCTTTCCAAACTTTGGACCTTTCTCTAGTCATCCACAGCCAAAAAGCAGAACATCCTTGAGAATACTACCCCTTGGCAACATCCCGAAACTCTAAAATGACCCACTGCCCCAGCAATAAATACTAACCATATGATCCACAATGTTGCTCTTTCACCTTAAGAAACCAAGGCTAAGTTTAGAAATCAATCGGTGCTGGATAAATGGAAGAGCACTTCGGAGTATGTATTACTCTTGCAGAGGGCCTGAGTTCAATTCCTATATTGGGTGGTTCATAACTGCCTGCAACTGTGGCTCCAGGAGATCCAATATTCCTTCTGGCCTCTCTGCTTACTTGCACTTATATGCACATACCCCCACACAGGCACATACACATAATGAAAAATAAAAATAATCCTTCAAATTCAAATATTTACTGTCACAGCACACTTGGTGCTTTATTTCTAAAGATAAGCCCTGGCCCTGCTTCCTGACCAATCAGAGGATAGTTTACCTTTTGATATCTTTTCGGACCATTTGCCTTTGGCAGCTGGGTCTGCATGTTAAAGTCTTGATAGAAATAGCATTCCCAACAGATGCTGCTCCAGGGAGAGAAGTCTGGCCCCAAACTGTTGAGACGGGAAACCAAACTACCCATTCAAACTGAAGGACCGTCCGTTCAGACTTATTTAAATTGATTGGATCCTCTAAATGGCAAATAAAAGCAGTCTCTATGAAATACAACCTTTGAGGATTAGTGACTGGGATGAAAGTGTGGGTAGTAGACACTTGTAGAATATCCTCAGTTTATAGAAATTTGGGAATGTGAGCCAGTGAGATGCCTCAGTGAGTAAAGTCACTTGCCACAAACCCTAGCAACCTGGGTTTGATCCTTGGAATCCTCATGGTAAAAGGAGAGAACCGATTCCCACGAGCTGCCCTCTATCACCACAGTTGTGCACCCCCCTTTCATGCACATCCACACACACACACACAAACACACACACACACACACACACACACACACACACACACACACACACACACACACACACACACACACACACAAAGAATTTTTTAAAAAGGAAGACTGGAGAAGCTCAGTAGTACAAAAGCATACTGCTCTTTCAGAGGACCCAAATTCAGTTCCCAGTCACCCAAAACTGTAACTCCAGCTCCAGGGAATCCGGTGCCTTTTTCTGGAATCCAGGGCACATACTCTCCCCCAACGCAAATACATATTATATACAGTTTTAAAATAATAAATCTTCAAAAGAAAATTGAAAATCTATACCTCATCAGACCTTCTTTGAAGTATGTCTTTACACAGAAATCCTTTGTCTAACATATTTCGAAGCTAAAGTAGCATGGAGTCGGAGAGTTTAAAGCAATGCCTGGCTGCTGGGACCAGGGGCCTAGAGGGTGGGTTTGCTGAGTGAATGAAGCTTCTGTCACAGAGACCTGTCTACACCAGTTCAGAAAATAACAAGTACCATCTCTGGTGAGTCAACGGAGGGCAACTGATGAGCAGTAACAGTTTAACCTCCTGCTTCACACCGATCACTAGATTCAGTTAACCTTTAAAAGCTTGAATCCTGATCCAAGTTAGCCAACTAGGATCCAAGAATAAGGCCTTTTTTCCCAGCATGGCTGAGATTAACCAGCCGAACAGGTCCTGGTTAGCCACAAGCAATCCACATTCCTATGGAGTTACTCTCTCCTGCCAGCTACTAACAAAACAGGGCTTGCTTACAATGTTAATTACTGGCCCTTCAATCAGCAATATCGCCCTATCACAATGGACATTCAGTTTCCAGTTCTCAAAACCACCCAAATACAACGTGTGCTTTACTTAAAGGGCGTGATTCTAATCTGGGCCTGGTGGCTTAACAATACATACTTCCCTGAGTCTGAAAGCCATCTTCTACAAGAGGACTCTGAAACCACAGTGCTCTGCTGCAGTCGAGGGCACATTTGGCAACCAGTGATGAAAGAGTCTGGCCTCAGAGAACTGTTCATCCCCAAGAGGAAACTGGACTATGCGGAAGTTACTCCCAACATTTTACAAACATATCTAAGTCTAATTCAATGACAGTGCATCCCTATGCACAAGACCCAGGACCCACGCAGAAAACAGTCTAAATACAAAAATGAATATGGATGCCCACTTTTTGAGCCAATAAATCTTTCTGCAGAAGGATGAAATCTCTAAGAACATATGAAAAAACAAACACTACTGCCTAACAAACCCTGTGGTAGCAGCTCACAACTTTAATTCCAGCACTTGGGAGACAGAGGTGAGTGGATCTCTGTGAGTTTGAAGCCAGCCTGGTCTACACAGTGAGTCCTAGGACAGCCAGAGCTATACAGAGAAACCCTGTCTTTAAAAAGGTGGGGGGAGGGACTAGGTGCTCTAGTGAAGTCTGAGTCAGGAAGCCTGGTCCAAGAGCCAGCCCTGCCAGACATGCTCCATCTTGGCTCCATCACTCAACTTCTCTCATCATGAATATCATGCAGGCTGGAAAGATGGGCCAGCAGTTAACAGTGCTTATTCTTGCAGAGGCAGACTCCAGTTCCTAGCACCAACATGGCAGCTCATAAACATCTGTGAAATCTAGTCCTAGGGACTCCAATGCTCTGCTCATCTCCATGCACACCAGGCACTCATGTGGTGCGCAGATATATAAGCAGGTAAAGCTCTCATACATATAAAATAATCTAAAAGATAACCATAGAAAAAGAAAACTGCCATGATATGTGGATCAAAGGAAACAAGGCATGTAAAAACTATAATTTGCAAAGCACTATAAATGTAAAAGTTTTGATGATTAAAACATGATTCTAAAATGTATTTGTTCACACTCAAAAATTGACAGGTCATGGGAGCATGGTATACATCCCTCACATGGGCAACTAATCAGTCCTCAGCCACTAATGAATGGGTTTGATTCTAAAGGTTGAGCTTGTGTTTACTGTGAGGTCCTTCCAGGCTACAATAATTTATACTGTATATTCAGGTGTCACTCTCAAGGTTATACATTCACAGGTGACCTCTCTTGTCATTCCTTATCTGGCCTGGCCCTTGAAACCTGCTTTTGGGGAGCTATAAGGAAAGTTGATGAGTCACAGACTAAACTCAAATCACAACTCTGCCACCTAGACTCTGTGACCTTTGACAAGTTACCTAACTGCTCTCCAAGCCTTTCTCCATCTATGAAATAATCAGAGTAGAGTTAAGCACTGTACACAGTGCTGGGAATGTAAGAACATCTGGCATTTACTGATTATTTAGTTATCATTACGAGGTGTGAGAAATAAAATACAAATCAGAGATTATATTTCCTAACCTTTCCCTAATGGATGAATAGAGATAGCCCTTTACACTCAAAGTTCAAGAAAAGTTTCCTTCTGCTCCTTCCTTATGCAAAGTACTATGTGATACCTGCTTATCGACTGTAGCACCTTAGACAGTCCCTTACACAGGGGAAGCAGCCAAAAGACTCTGAGGAGGGTTCTGCTGTTTTGGTTTTAGAGCCTGTCACTAGATACAGTCTAGCGCTTGCCTCTGAGGTCTAGAAAAGGAAACTGTGATTTATCTGAATTTCCAAAGCTCCCTATTATAATCATGGAAATGGCAGGCTTGATAACCATGCTCTAGCAAGGCTATGTTGACTTCCCATGGTCCTTCCCAAGGATATTTTAAGTCAGCTTGACCCTGATAAATGTCTAGGATATACAGGCCTGCATGCCAACATCTTCAGCATTCATTTGCAAACACTGTTGTGTCCCTTTAGATTCCAACACTGACACCTGTCTCCAGTCTAGTATTAGGGTCTGCTTGGGCTGCTTTTCCTCTTCCCCATCCTTGGAAAGCTGCCAGGAGACAAATGAACAGGAAGACCTTTCTAAGAGAAGGAATTGGAGTTACATTCATGCCTGCACAAAAACATTAAACACTGGACACTAATTCATACCAGGCTACCTTCTCATTTAATTCCCAGCATAGGAGCAAGAAGAAATGATCCTTCTAAGATAAACCTTTGTAATTTTGAAGATTCTTAGGCATTTGTCCTTCAAATCAAGTAACCAATTCTTTAGTGTAGGGTTTAGAGTAAGACTGCTATACTGTATTTTCAATTTTTTAAGAATAAAAATCCTAAAACATATTCAGGTGATTAGGAACTATTAATCAAAATAGGAAACCTTATTGGTTATGCAACACAGCTTTGGAACTCCCTTTTCCTGTTCCTCAATTGACAGGCCTTAGATGTCAATCAGGGATTGTGTTCACCAGTCTCTCCTGTGTTTAGAGAGCAGGCAGAATGGCCCAGTCTGATGAGCCATATCTGACTCGGGATGATCTGTTGACTGAGTCTTGCCATAGGACAAAATGTGTCCTTCATTAAGGATATTCTAGAGGCAATTCTTTGGTTGTTAGTTCTTCTGTGACAGGGTTTCTCTGTGTAGCCTTGACTGTCTTGTAACTCTTTCTATAGACTAAGTTGGTCTTTAACTCAGAGATCTCCTGCCTCTGCCTCCAAAGTGCTGGGATTAAAGGCATGTGCTACACTGACCAACTCTAGAAGCATTTAACAAGGAAATTTACAAAAATGTTTACAAACAAATGTTTGTTCTATACAGAACTATAGAGTAAGGAGATAAGTCTCCCAACATAATACAACTATCAACTGATAGGTAATAGTAATATTTTTTCTTCCCATTCAGTGTGGCACCATACATGTTTATGTGGATATGAGTAAGTGTGGGGGTGGGCAGAGACTTAACCATTTTTCACTTTAATTACTGAGACAGGATCCTACTATATAAACCATGGTGGTCTCAAATACACAGATCTGCCCCAGAAGTGCTGGAATTGTGCCCACCACACCGAGCCGCATTATTATCTTTTGAGACAGGGTCTCTTACAACCTGGAACTCACGGATTTAGCTACATTGGTTAACTGGTGAACTCTAAGGATCTGCCTGTCTCTACTTTCCCAACACTGGGGTTAGATGGACACCACCATGCCCAGATTTTTATGTGGGTATTAGCACAGACTTTACTGACTGAACCATCTCTCCTCAATCCCAGTAATAACATTTGTAAGTTGGTCATATTATCACAATGTATTTCCCACCTCATTAAATAATCTCATTGTTTTCTCTGATCTGCTTTCCATTTGATATGTATCCTGAAACATAGCACCCTAGACTCTGTGCTGCACTTGCAGTTAAGAGAAAGAGGATGCAGGGCAGTGGTGCATACACCTTTACCTCCAGCACTTGGGAGGCAGAGATAGGCAGATCTCTATGAGTTCTAGGCCAGTCTGTTGTAAAGATTCAGGACAGGCTCCAAAGCTACACAGAGAAACCCTGTCTCTAAAAACAGAGAGGCAGAGAGAGAGAGAGAGATATCAACCGGTTGTTTACAACTAGATTTTACTAACTTTTGGATATGTCAGTAAAATGTTAGTAGCATTCATTCATTAATTCAAGACATCCAACCTACAGTCTATTTCCTAAATGTCTGAATCACTGTCATTCCTATATATTCATTTTATAATTATTATTTCATTAGTTATTTCTCTCACACAGGTTTTATTATTTCTTTTAAGGGAAGACACAGCAAGTTGTCTGGAAAAAGCTCCTACCCAAAGAACAAGCCAGGAGTCCAGTTCCTGCTCTGTTGACAAAGACATTTAAAATGCTAATGTTCACCTTAGTCAGGTGCACTTAACCACAGTTTTCAGTGGGTATAACCTGCTGTAATGTGCTGAGACACTGGACAGCTCAACATCATTCATAAAGCTTCAGGAGCACTTTCTCCATTTCCTCACCACAACTCAATGCCATTCACAAAATGTCAGGAGCACTTTCCCTATTTCCTCATCCACTTTACTAATGAAAGTGTAAAATAGTACTGAAACCAGGAGCAAGCAGAAGAAACCGATTTTTACAGGGTTGAAGTTGATGCTCTCATCTGAGAAAACATACATCAAAGAACAGAGAGGGGCCTGCTTAAATTAACCAGTGTCAAAAAGCACCAATCTTATGCATCATTTCAACCCCTCAAAGTTTCTCCCATCAGTTTAGACTTCACCTTTAGAAGTTGGCATCTCTACTAAAGTAGGGAAAATACATTTCCGTCTTCCTCCAGGCTTCTTCGGACCTGTATGTCCATACCATCCTACTTGGTTGTGGATGCAATTCGTTTTACGTCCAGCACTGATCATACCCTGATAATTTCATTCTATTTTTTTCCACGTTTACTTCTACTTTCTAATATCATCACACTTCCCTTCTGGCCGTTTTCCTTTTTTTTTGTCAAATTCAGGTGCCCAAAGAAAGAGCTACCAATTTCAGCTCTGTTGTGTGGGGGCTGATTCGATCACAGTCTTACTCCCAGCGCACTTTTTACGTTCAGGAAATAGATGGGCTATCAGTCTTGTTCACAGAGAAACCGAAACCTTTTCCTTAACATCCCCTTTCCCATATCCATTCCAGTCTGGAGCTCTCACTTTTTACGGCACAAATGACATTCAACCACTCACGGGTTAAGATTGAATACGTACTTTTATCTAGCTGAGAGATCCCAGATTCCGGTTCCTGCCCCGTCACTTAAGAGAAGACGCAGTAAGGAGCTTGTAAAAGCGCCGACCCGAACGAAGCACATCTCAAGCCAAGCTATCAGATCGAGTTCACGGTCTGATTTCATGCCAGCTGGCTTTCCCTTAATCGAGTTGTAGACTTACCTGTGCTTCGGGATCCCCCATCCCACCCCATTTCTGCTTAGTCCCAGGCGGGATCAGGTCTTTGACAAGATTTTTTGCTCCGAGTCTCGATTCAGATCTCACTGACCGTTAGAAATAAGTCCTGGTTCCTGACTGAGCTCAACTCCCAGCCAGGACTTTGCTTGCACGGAGTATCGGTTCAAATCGTGCGTAGAGGTAGGAGCCAGGAAGGACCCCATCGGCTGTGGGTCTCAGTCGGGATTCTGGCTCTAAACAAGGCTCAGGGTCGGGTCAGCCCCAGGTCGGGTTCGTAGCCCGGTCCAGGTCTCACCTTGACGCAGTCGACCGGGTACATCACGCAATGCTCCAGGATCCCTGCCACGGCGCCCGCCACCATGTGCGTGGTGACAGTAGCTCCAGCCGGCAGCGCCTCGTATTCCGGGCCGGATTCTGGATCCTGCCGTACTGGGGGCTGACAGGCCCCCGCCTCCCCGCCGCCGGCCCCCCGGCCCACGCCCCGCTGCAGCCACCCGTCCAGCAGCGTCGACTCCCCGGGGCTCCGCCCGGGCCCAGCAGCTGGTCCTCCCGCCACACCGCCTGCACTCCGCCCCTCCAACTCCATCCACTCGGGCCAGCCGCGGCGCCCAACCGCGCCGCTGCCGCCGCCACTACTACCGCCGCCCCCCGGCCCCGTTGCGTCCGCCTCAGGCGCGGCCCAGAGAGCCCGGGGCCTCCGGCTCCCGCTTGGCCCCGCGGGCACGCCTCCCAGACAGCCATTGGTGCAGACCTTAACGTGTCCCCACCCCTATTTTACGGAGCCAAATTTTATCCGGTGGCATTCGCCAGATAGATTGTCACTCTTCACGTAGGTCCCACCCCTTCCCCTTTGATCTTGGAAGCTTCTTGTTTATTGGTCACTGATTGGCGGACTTGGTCAATCGGCCCGCCCCTGGCGTTTCGGGGGCGGGAGAAACGTAAAGCTGAACTTTGATAGGTTCAACCGCTCTGGCTACTTTGGCGGCGGCCATTGGCCCTTGCCACTTCGTTCTTCCATTGGCTATGGAGAGAAGCGCCGGGAGGACGGGGACCGGCTCCGGCCTGCAGCCGGGCTCCGCGGGGCGGCGTGCGTGGCTGCCGGCATTGCCGGGGAGAGGGGGCGGTGCCAGGCCTTCAAGGTCAAACCGCTGTCGGTTGCCGTTACGACTCGTGCTCTGGCGTGCACCGAGTGTCATGTAGCAGGGCTCCTACTGTTCCCGCGGGATCTCAGGCGGGGGCGGAGTCGGCCAGGACCCTGCGTCCCCTGGCACGGCCAGTCCCGCCGCTAGGGGACTGCGGCTGCCAGCCCGGGTCGCTTGGCTAGGACTTCCCACCCAAAGCCGACTAGTGAACCCTGCAGTGGGTGGGCCGAAAAGAGTTCTCATTGGGTGGGCTCTGCACTGGGAATGGAGATGGCGAAATGGGGCGGGATGATTCAGAGGCGACGACAGGTGGTCAGGGTCTTGGAGCATCCCATGCGCAGCGGTGCAACTGCGGATGCTTCCAAGTTCAGCTTGTCCTTACTCTTAGAAACTTGAGCATCTTATTCCCGAGCTGACTCGCTGATGAACCCCACTGGCTGTGATGACTGCCATGTGATTCGAGTCGGCTGAGCTGGATCTTGAGAACCGCTCTCTGTTTGTAAAATGTCTAGTCCCTGGGACCACCACATTGAGCAGAAGCAGGCATCGAAGCGACACACACTAGAGGCTCGGCCTCTACGGAGGAGCGCAGGCCCCTTTCCGCTGGTGCTGCCCGCTTCCTCTGGCTGCCCTTCAGGGCGGCGTGTTTGCACACGCTTCCCCAGTTTCAAGCTTTGCCTTTACAACCTACTTTAATGAGATGATGACGCAGTTGTTAACTTTTCCATCTTTTCATAGCGTTTCCTTAGGACGGGAGGAGGGTTTTCCATTTCCTCTCTAAAGTTCCTTCTGTGGGTCTCAACTCATCTTTGGCAGTGGTTACTAACATTTAGATCGTAATATTTTGGAAAATAAAGTACCCATCCGCAGCCTTGCATTTCATTTCGGATTTCAGCGTGGAGGAGACTCCATTAACCTCGGCTTAAGAACTCTTCCCCTAACATCTTGCTCTGTCTTTCCTGTTGTTATCCCGTACCTTTCTCTTGAGAGAGATGTATAGGTCTCACAAAAAGGATCCCTCAATCCTGTTAGACTATCAATTTTCTTTCCAATGATGATTAATACCTTCTGTGCCCTCTCTTCGTGCTCTACATATTTACTTATTTTATGATCATAAAATGATCTTTCCAAATTCATTGGCTTCTCATGGTGAGGGACAACATTCGTCCTCCATTGGCCCACACCTCACTAAAACTCCTCCCCCAAGAAGATTCCGAAGCCAGCTTTTAGATTTCTAAGTCTCTCTCATTTCGGGAAATTCAGTGTTTCTTACCCGTCTTTAATACATTACAGAGTTTTGCTATAAAAAACCCGTTTTCCTCCCAGGAGCCTGCTTCGTTTTCTCGTTGTATGCTTATTTATTTTGTTTTTGTGGTGCTGGAGAGCATGCTAGGGAAGCATATGCGTCTCCAGCCCTTTACTCCAGTGTGCCCAAGTGGTTCTGTCAATAGGGCCAGGGAAGGCCTTTGAGATGACACAGTGAGTTAGGAGAGGCAAGCAGGGGTCAGTGATGACTGATCTGGAAAAGAGCATTCTAGAAGGAGAGCAGGTACAACCACCCACAGGTGAGAACAATCTGAATATTTATTACACAGCTGAATTATATACAGACACATGCACTTCTCTCTCCCTTTTAAAAACCAAAATATCCGGGCTGGAGAAATGACTCAGCAGTTAGGAGCACTGACTGTTCTTCCAGAGGACCTGAGTTCAATTCCCAGCATCCACATGGCAGCTAACAACTGTAATTCCAAGATCTGACATCCTCACACAGTTATACATGCAGACAAAACACCAATTCACATAAAATAAAAATAAATATTAAAAACCAAAATATTCATTCTTCAAAGTTCAAAACTTATCCCCCAGCCAAGCTGGCATTTCTGTCCTACCCAGAAATTCTCTAATACCCGGCAGCCACTTCCAAAAGTATTGACTCAGAGACTGTTTTACTAACTTATGAGCCAGTAGCTCAAGCATATTACTATCTAGTTGTCACACTTATTAAATTAGCCCATAATTCTTAGATTCTTACCTATGTTTAGCCACATGACCTGGTGCCTTGTCTCAGTATAGCATTCTCACCTTGCATCTGCCTGGCATCTGCTTCTGGGCCTTCCTCTTCCCAGAATTCTCCTAGTCTGGTTGTCCTGCTTAGCTACTGGCCAATCTGCATTTTTTGAACCAATACAAGTTTTTGTATTGCACAATGCAGGGTGCAAGAACAGTATCCCACAACTAATTTCTTTACTGTCATATAGATAAGACTTATAAGTGATGGTCTAACCATGAGAACTGTGGCTATCAACAAAATGGATGAGGTGACTGTTTTCAGTCTGAAACTATAGAGGCAGACTTCCTAAAGGATAGGAAAAGAATTTCAAGAGTTTCTGTCTGCTGTGGAACCTTTCCTAAAACTTCATGGAGGAGCTGGAGAGATGGCTCAGTGGTTAAGAATGCTTGCTGCAGCCAGGGGTGGTGGTGAATGCCTTCACTCTCGGCACTCTGGAGGCAAAGGCAGGTGGATGGAGCTACCTGGTCTACAGAGTGAGTTCCAGAACAACCAAGGCTACACAGAGAAACTATAACTCCAGCTTCACTATGTTATTCTAGAAGTCTAGGGAAAGTACATTCTTACATATTTCCACAAATGAACATGACTTCAATAAAAGATGTCAGGCCTAGAGAGAAGGCTCAATGGTTAAGAGCTCTGGCTGCTGTTCCAAGGACCTGGGTTCAATTCTGAGCACCCACATCGTCATTTTTTTTTTTAAACTTTATTTATTTGCCTTGGTGTTTGCCTAGAACTGGAACTACAGACAGTTGTTAGCTGCCATGTGGGTGCTGGGAATTGAACCCGGGTCCTCTGGAAGAGCAAACGGTGCTCTTAACCGCTGAGCCATCTCTCCAGCCCCCCACATCGTCATTTATAATCATCTAAAATGTCCGTCCTAAGAGAGACAATTCCCTATTCTGGCTTCTATAGCCACCAGCATGTATGTGGCACACAAACATATACAAGCAGAGCACTCATACACATTACATTTAAAAAAAAAGAAGGGAGAGGGAAATTGTGACTTGTATTGTTTGAAATCTAAGTTAGTAGTGACAACATTTTCATTTCCCTTTGTCAAAAGATTATTGTCTGTGCCACTTTATACCCAATACTTTAATGAGTATTTAGTGGTTACCAAGCCATGGCATAAATCTGCATTCCTAGCACTTAGGAAGTTACAGCAGGAACATCTGCAGTTTGAGGCCAACCTGGACCCACACAGATTCTGCCTCCAAAACCCAACAGAACACCATAATCATGGCTGAAAACTATTGCTGTGGGTGTGGAGAGATCAGAATTCTCACCCATTGATAATGAGAATGTGCAAACTAAGGTTTCAGTTGGGTGAGTCCTCAAAGGGTTAAGCTGGGCCTGGTGCACTGACAGAGTTGCTTGCTGCCCTAGCTTGACAACCTGACTTTGATCCTGGAACCCATGTTGATGGGATGAGGGAACTGACTCCCCAGTTATATGGAACTGCTGTGAGACCCGGCAATCTCACACCGAGCCACAGTTCCAGAAGGAAAGTAGGAACTAAGTGCACCCAGATTAATAGTGGACATTTCCACAGCAGGCAAAAGGTAGAAACATTACAAATGTCCATCAATAGAACAGGTAAATTCTGTGTGGATGCAATATGTAAAACCAGTGTCTATAATTTAGCTTTGAAAGGAAAGCAGTAAATACTGATACCTTCTGTATTGTGAATGAAACTTAGAAACTGTTTAATGGAGAAAAGCAGAAGCAAAAGCACATGGCATTCCACTTAGGTTGAAATGTTCAGAGTAGACATCGATGTCTCAGGCTCAAACAAATTGAGGAAACCTCATGTTGCTGGTTGTCTTAAGTAGGAGTTTCTCTCTTCCTCTCTCTCTTCAAACTAAGCTGGAATAGACACAAAATTTGGCATAAAAAAAGAATGTTCTTTTTTGTTTCACACAATCTTCCTGCCACTCTTTTGCTCGCATTTCTAATATTTGCATTGCATTGACAAAATGTTAAAAACAATCTGTAAACAAGTCTCTCCAAACAACTGCAGATATTTCTAAGTCCTAACAGTAATGCAAGTCCTTTTTGCTGTTTATTTCTTAAAAAGAAGATAAACTTACTATGTTTTGTTTGTTTTGTAGTGCTGGAGGTTGAAACTTAGAATTATGCATTTAGACAAGTTTTCTAAGTGGGCCCCTCCTCAACGTTTTTATTTTGAGACAAATTTTCTCAAGTTTCCCAGGCTGGCTTCAAAGCCATCTTGTGGTAAAGGCAGGCTTTGAATGTGTGAGACCCCCAAGTAGCTGTGGTTGTAGGTTTGTGAGACCAGGCCTGTCCATTCTGTAGTTCATTACACAGTATGAACACAGCCTACTTCCTCTCTAGATCAAGTTTGTAATAAAACCGACAAAACTGATTTAGAATGAGGAAGGAAGGAAAAGAGAAGAGAGGAGGCGCTTTATCTAACTCATTCCATCCTGGTTTCATCTGACTCCCCATCAGGAAACCAGAGCAAGGAAGACAGCACAAGGTTCTCTTGCCCTCAGCTTCAGTTTCTTCTTTTGCAACATGGTGATCGTTGTAACGACAGCAGCTCTTATGATACAAAACTTTTCCTGGGAAGATGCAATACAGTCTACTCATCCCAGATAAGGAGCTCCGGCTAGAGCAAAGCACAGATAACATCAGAGTCCAATTTGGTGAACCATGAGTTTTAATGGAGCTTACTTATAGGAATATAGATCAGAGGTTATCTACTGGAGCAAAAATGACTCAAAGACAGCTGTATCACCAGAGCCATCCCAGCATGGGTGACAGCTCACCAAAGCTGGGAACCTGGAGCACACTGCACAGCCTGCAGGCAGCTCAACAGGTTGGAGCATTTCTGGTTTTGTTTTCAGGAGCCTCACTTGGTCTAAACTCATTCCGGGTATCCCAGAGGGTTTCTACTTCTTCTAGGCAGCTGGTGGTCTCAGGGTCTTCTTTGAAACTTTCCTTTGTGGCTCAGCTTCACTTAGTCTGGGAGGGCCTCTCAGCTTTTTTGTTTATTCTGACAGGGAAGGACCTAGAGAATCTGGTAAGATTCAGGGACTTCCTGAAGCTTTTTAGTTGTTTACCTTCTGTTTAAGGAGCTTCAGGAGTTTTCTGCAGGATAGAATGTTTCAATACTCAAAGGAAGCAGTTACACAACAGGTATTATGATTGAGATGTTGTAGAATGTTTTCCCGGGCCGTTTGGGCCCAGGAGTTTTGGCGGAGGTTTGGAACCTGGTCTGTGGCGGCTTTTGTCCCCCAAAGAAATTAATCAGACACTTATATTACTTCTTACTGTTTGGCCCATGTCTTAAGCACATTACTAGCTAGCTCTTTCATCTTAATTCAACTCATTTTCATGAATCTTCTCACCACATGACTCAGCCCGTGGCTCAGTCCCTACCTCTCTACATGTTCATCCTTCGGAGGTCGGATGGAGACTGGCTAACTCTACCGTCTTTGCTTGTCTCTTCCTCTGAAACTCCACCCACTTCTACGGTGTTCTACATAGGCCAAATCAGTTACTTTATTTACAGCATACAGAGAACATTTCCACCACATCTCCTCTTTTCTGTCTAATTAAAAAGGAAGGTTTTAATTTTTATATAGTAAAATTATAACAGAACAGCTTTTAAGCATTTATTAAATGCTTTATTTATTAAACAATTAGGCATAAAGTCAGAACTCAACAAATGTTGATTGCTATTTATACTGTTAGTAACTTTGCGTGTTAGTTCATGCTTTTTCTTAAATATCAGGACTCAAGAAGCAGAAACAGGAGGATATATGTGAGTTCGAGGCCAGCCTGGTCAACAGAACAAGTTCATAGAGAAAGTCTGTCTCAAAAAACAAAACATAAATATCTAGTCTATTTGTATTTATAAAATTAAAGAGAATATTTTATTATTTATCTTATTATTGTGAGTCTAAAGTTTTATATTTAATATATTTTTTAAACTAAAAAGAACTATATTTATAATTATTAAACTTTTAACCACACCAAAGACCACAGAAGGATATAATATTATCTAAATAAACTGGAAGTACAAGCAACTTCCAAAGTCTAGAAAATGACAGAGATGACATCTGTCTGCCTGGACAGTCACTCAAAGTTTTTTTTGTAATGTTGGGGCACTATCTTTAGCCTTTATGGCCCAAAGTCTCTGTCATACTTTTTAGTGATGTAGGAAATCTGACACAGTCTATCAGTCGCTTTTTTTGTGTGTCTATAAGGATGCCTGGCAATGTTTTCTGCAAAGTAGGAACCTGAAGGACCATCTTGGCTTGTTTTGCCAAAGTTTAGAGGTCACTTTCTTATGGAACTTGCATGTCTAGTTTATATAGCATATTATCAAGCAGTCAATACCAGAACAGTTTTTTCTCTAGTGGCTGTTGCCACAAAGTAAATTTTACGTGAAGTTTTTTTAATGTCTATCATTTTTTTTGAAATATATTGGTGTTGTTAGGAGTAGACCTGTCTCACTGTCTAGAAAAGTCTAATTTTTAAAAATATTTTAAATGCCATATTTTGCATGTCTTTGAAGTGTTTGAATATTATTTATTTAATTGAAATATATCTTTGTATATTTATAAAAACCTAACTAACATGACTATAAGTTTGGTTATTATAGATGACTATTAATTTGTATTTTTTAATTATACATTGTAATTTTAAATGAGTTATATCAGCATCATATCTTAATCAAAAGTAGAAAAATATATATAACATAATAAAATTGACCTTACGTTTATATCAATAAATCAAAATCCACTTATCTTTTCTAATCATTTCTATATCATATCCTCCTCCCTCCTTTTCTCTTTTTTTTTTAAAGAAATTGACTATGACTATTAACCATTTGTAAGGAAAACAAACACTAATAAGTAATATTTTGGGGAATGTTAGTTTGAGATGGTGGCATACACCTTTGATCCTAGCACTCAGGAGGCAGAAGGAGGTGGATCTCTGAGTTCAAGGCCAATATGGTCTATAAAGTGAGTTCTAAGATGGCCATGGCTACACAGAGAAACTCTATCTCTAAAAAAACAAAAAAAAGAAAAGAAAAAGAATGTTACATATCTAGTACTCAATTAGGCATAAAGTCAGAACTCAACAAATGTTGATTGCTATTTATACTGTTAGTAACTTTGTGTGTTAGTTCATAATTTTTTTTAAATATCAGCTTTCAAGAAGCAGAAACAGGAGGATATATGTGAGTTCGAGGCCAGCCTGGTCAACAGAACAAGTTCTGGGACAGCCAGGGCTACATAGAGAAACTCTGTCTCAAAAAACAAAACATAAATCTTTCCTCCCCAAGCTTCTTTTTCTCAGTGTTTTATCACAGCAACAAGATGCATACTGGTTACTTGTTTATGCTGTGATTTCATTGCTAGACTACAGGAATAAACTAGACGTATCTCACAAATAAGCTATTTCTTCTCACAACAGCATCTGTGAACTCCAGGCCCAGGTCATATGTGCTTTTAATCATCATATGAACTTATCTTCATGAAAACTAGACAAAACCCTTACATAAAATGGCTAGAATTAGGATGTTTTCCTCAGCTGTGCATAGTGGTCACTTGCTTGTGATCAGAGCATTTTGAAGAGTCATAAGCTGAAGGTCAGTCCTCTGCTACTTAGTCATTTGAAGCTAAACTGACCTAGATGTGTAGTCTTTATCTCAATTTAAAAGAAAAGCTTCCCTAAATGTTACCAAATACAGTAATGGTTCTTGTCCTTGACATATAAAGAACATAGGCTATCAGCAGGAATGAGGTTTGAATTGGTTGTATTTTGTTGATTTTTTTGTGGTATAAATCTGGAACAAATTATCAAAACAACCAAACAAAGTTCTGTGTCAGCAAACATTAACACAATAGCTTTATCATTAACAAAACAACTTAGGGCAGCATATGTGGGCCTCAAACCACAGACCTCCTGAGCTAGCTGCATGTGCTTTTCCTGGCTGTTCTCTAGGTTGTATTTTTATATACTCTGTATTCATTCATTCATTCATTCATTCATTCATATCCTCTCACTTCCTATCTCCCTCCCTCTCTCCTTTTCTTCTCCAGCTGATGAACAAACCCAGTGCCATGTACATGCTAGGTAAGCACTTTACTACTGAGCCCCAGCCCTCTGTTTACATTTTTATTGCAGCCACATCTAGGCTTTTAACTATCTAATGTCTTCTTCCTTATAATTCTTTTATTTTCCTTGTGTAGCCCTGAGTGTCCTGGAACTCACTCTGTTGACCAGGATAGCCTTAAACTCATAGAGATTCTCCTGCTTTTGCTTCCCAAATGTTGGGATTAAAGGCATTCTCCGCCATTGCTCAGGTCTTTTAATTCTTTTAATTAGTCAACTCTTGACCTCTTTAAACTTCCTTGTCTTACGGATTACCTATTACAAATTAGCACCCACAGGGCAGCTGTTCCAGGTGTAATAATGTAAATTTGTAATTTTAGCTCTTTGGAGACCAAGGCAAAAGGATCTGAGTTTCAAGGGTAGCCTAGACTAATAACAAGAGCCTATCGGGTATCAGAGTGGTGGTGGTAGTATCAGGGAGGGGAAATTTAGACTTATACATCATCAACTCCTCCAGAACAGGTAAAATAAGAAGTTATTTCCATAGTTACAAATTGTCCAGAACTGCTCTTGGATTTGATTGGCTCAACTCAAGAGTTAGCTGTTGGGCTTCAGTTATGCATATGCTCAGGCCTGTCCTAAGTGGCTGAGAAAGGTGAAACGAGGTAGAGGAGACAAGGAGGAGGCATGAGCAGCAATCAGTGAAAAAGAGACATCCATACATTACACAACAATGATAACACCTATTATGAAGGGCTTAGAAGGCACACCAATGCATACATTTATTTTAAGCCTGTGTGGTTGTATATTGGTTTTCTGTTATTCAGTGACAAATTACCACAAAATTTAATGGCTTAAAACAATAACCATTTATTATCTCTGTGGGTAGGGAATCTGATACAGTTAGCCAGGACTGCAGATACCTGAAGTCTTGCCAGGATGGCGAATATACCTCTTCAATGGCTGACTCATTTGACTGGCAAGCTGATGCTGGTTATTGGCAGGTGGCCTCGTTCCTTTCCACAGTGGCCTCTCCAGAGGGCTGCATAAGTGTCTCTATGACACAGTAGTGCATGGTACCACATTCTGGCAAATTACTGTATCATCCTCAGCTACATAGTCAGGCCAACCTGGACGACATAAGTAAATGCTACCACAACATTATAAAGTATTATAAACACTTAGGTCTCTGTCAGTTATGGTTGATGACGCTATCAAGGAACTGGGAGTTTTCATACAACATTTCTATTCTGTTATCCCCAGTCTTGTGCAGCAGCTCTACCAGGCACATCTCATCCTTACAGTTATAACCAAAGATTGGGTCTCACTAGCTGAGGCTGGCCTTAAACTCTGATTTTACTGTTTCTGCTTCCCAAGGCCTAGGATTATTAGTGTATTTCAAAATGTCTGATTTATCATGTTTTTTAATTATAGCCATTCTAGATTATATAGTACAGTAATATTTCATTATAGTTTTAGTTTGAATTTTATCAATTTTTAATGTTGAAATTGACTCTCTTGTGCTTATTTGCTGTGTGTAAATTTTTCTGGCATAATGTTTGAATATTTTTCATTTATATTTGCTAAAATTTCTTTAGTTTTAAGAATTCTTTTGGGCTAGAGAGATGGCTCAGGGATTAAGAACACTGACTGTTCTTCCAGAGGTCCTGAGTTCAATTCCCAGCAACCACATGGTGGCTTACAGCCATCTATGATGACATCTGGTGCCCTCTTCTGTATACTGTATATATAATAAATAAATCTTTTAAAAAAGATGTTTAAAAAACAATTATTTTTTATGTTTGTATATAAGTCCTTTATTAAATACATGATTTATAAATATCCACCCTGCAGTGTGTGGCTTATCTTTTATTTTCCTAATAATACATTTTAAAGAATACATCTTATTTTAATAAAGATTGTGGTGGTTCAGATATGTATGACCCTCCCCAGACTCATGTGCCATTGGGAGTGACACTATTAGGAGGTGTGGCCTTGCTGGAGGAAGTGTCTCACCGTAGAGGTGGGCTTTGAGGTCTCATAAATACTCAAGCTATGCCCAAGTGTGGTACGGTCACAGATCAAGACATAGAACTCTCAGCTTACTCTCTGGCCACACCTGCCTGAATGCTTCCATATCTCCTGCATGATGATAATGGACTAAACCTCTGAAACTGTAAGCCAGTCCCAATGAAATATTTTCCTTTGTAAGAGTTGCTGTGGTCATGGTGTCTCTTCACAGCAATATGAGCTAAGACAAAGGCCACATCGCAAAGTCTCTATTGTGGAACTTGCTTTTATTGTTGAGTGTTAAGGAATTTTCCAGGCCTGAGGCCAACTATGTAAGTATCTTTCTCTGTCCCACCAGCCAACTCCCAAATAAAGACATGAGTACTTCTTATTAATTATAGAAGCTTGGCCAATAGCTTAGGCTTGTTCCTCACTAGCTCTAAAATGTAAATTAACCCATTTACATCCATTTACATTCTGTCATGTGGCAGTCACTTCTCTTTCATCTTGCTCCTCCTCTTTGTGTTTCCTAACTTCTCTCATGTGCCTAGATTCCTCCTCTTCCTTTCTCTCCCCAGAAATCCTGCCTATACCTCTTGCCTAGCTATTGGCCATTCAGCTTTTTTTTTTTTTTTTTTTTTTTTTTAAAAAAAAAACAACTTTATTTATTTATTTATTTGCCTTGGTGTTTGCCTGGAACTGGAACTACAGACAGTTGTTAGCTGCCATGTGGGCGCTGGGAATCGAACCCGGGTCCTCTGGAAGAGCAGACGGTGCTCTTAACCGCTGAGCCATCTCTCCAGCCCGGCCATTCAGCTTTTTATTACACCAGTCACAGAAATACAATTTCACACAGTGAGCAAACATCCTACAACACTACTAAGTTATTCTCATTTCTTTTTCTTTTATAAGTGTTAGAGTTTTAGCCACTGTATCTAAGACTATGATTTATTTCAAATTAGATTTTATGTATATTGTGTATATGGTGGCTATTCTTGTTTGTCAACTTAACTACATCTAGAATTATTAAAACCCAAGTGAGGGATATTTTTTTTTTTATTAAGTCATTTGAAGTAGAAACTGACCACCAGAGGATACATCTTCCAAAAAGACAAACTTTGCCCTTAAGATAGCTTGAAGCAGCCTTAAGAGATACCTTGACCCTATTCTGATCCAATCCATTTTCCTCCTGCTCCTCCCTACACATAAAAGGGTGAGATGTAGGATTCCTGAAACACCCAGGATGAGCCCAGCATGGCGCTGAGTGGAGTGGGAGTTCCTAGTGTGTGGCAGCCAAGTGGTGGAGCTGCATGTGGAGGGCAGGCTCCCAGGCATGTCTATACCACTCTTTCTCTTGAAGGGGACACCATGTGGCAGTGTCCATCCATGTGTCGTGTCAGCCCCACATGTGCGTGTCTTCCCACACACAAAACCAACATTTGTGTGTCTCTTCCCATACGTGAAAACCACTGTGAGGGATTTTTGTTTTTTAGTAAGTCATTTGAAGTAGGAAGGGCCACCTTATTCCAAATCTTTGGGAGTGTTTGGATGGAACCTTCAGCTCACTCCTGCATTGTCTGAAAAGTCCCATCTCTCTCTCTCCAAACCCTGCCCTCTCAGAGAATCTCCAACAAAGAAAAGACACCAAAGAGCTCAGTTCTACATTCTTGAAACTATGGCAACTCTTCCCCTAAAGTTGCCAAGTCCCCACCTAAAGTGCTCAGCTTTTGCCCATACTTGAGCACAAAGCTGTAGTGGGATTATGCTGGTAATGTTGTACATATTTGTTCTGTCTATGGGTTTAATAAAAACGCTAATTGGCTGAAGGCAGACTGGAAGTATGGGCGTGGCTACCAGGCTAAGAAAACTCTTGAGTACAGGAAGAGCAGAGATAAATGCCAGAGAGTCACTGGAGCTCCCAGCAGACACAGAGGAAAGAAACTAAAATGCTGTTCTGAGAAAAGGTACCCAGCCCGATGGCTGAACAAGATGGGTTGAGTTCAGATAAAGGAGCCAGCAAGTTATATGCCTGGGCCCTAGGTCGATCAGCACAAAAATAATAAATACAAGTATCTATGTGATTATTTGGGCCTAAGTGGTAGTGGGACTGAAAGTGGGTCCAAACCTCTGGGCTAGACCAGAAAGTCCAGGCCAGAAACCTCATACAACATAAAGCCAGCTTGTGGTGGAAGCATCATCACCCCTCACCTACAGGCTATGTGACCTCCCTGCTTTGGTTCAGGTGCATGGCTTCTCCTGCCTCAGTCTTTGGGACTGGAGAACTTACCCAGGCGTTGCTTTGCTCAAATAAACCTGCTCTTTTCCTTTTTCAGTTCAGCTTGATCTAGCTTACTGTGTTGTTGGAGAAACCTATTATTGGGCTACAGAAAACCTATTAGGAAGATCCACCTTTAATCTGGGTCACACTTCCTGCTGGCAGACCATTTAAAGAACATGGAAGGAGGAAGCTATCTCTGTTTCCTGCTTGCTGCAAGTCCATTCCTTCATTGTCCTTAGAGCCTACTTCTTCAGGATTCCAGTATATACTGAAGCCAAGCTGACACATCCATCACTAAACAATGACTAGATTCTTGGACCTTCTGTTGATAGGCAGCCATTGTTGGACTAGCTGAACCACAGCCTGTAAGTCATTCTAATAAATCCTTTTCATATATACATATATGTATGTTATCGATGAGATTTATATATGTTCATTCTATCAGTTCTGTTCCTCTGGAGAATCCTGACCAATACGTATGGTTAGGGATTTTACTGCTGTCAGCTGTCAGTGTTTGTTTTGTCCTTTTCAGTTTTGGGGACAAAGTCTTGTTATATAACCTGGTTGACATCAGTCCTCCCATTCTCCTGCTTTAGTCCCACAAGGCTGTGGGATATTTGCACACTGTGTGAAGATGTATTGCTGTGATTGGTGTAATAAAGAGCGGAACAGCCAATAGCTAGGCAGAAGGTACAGGCAGGACTTCCGGACAGAGAGAGAACTCTGGGAAACAGAAAAGACAGAGTCTCCAGCTAGACATGGAGAGGAAACAGGAGGTGCAAGATGGAAGAGAGGTGGGGCTGGAGAGATGGCTCAGTGGTTAAGAGCACTGACTGCTCTTCTAGAGGACCAGAGTTCAATTCCCAGCACCCACAGGTCAGCTCACAGCTGTCTATAACTCCTATTTCCACCATCATACAGACATACATGCAGGCAAAAATACCAATGTACATAAAATTCAAATAAATTGTTAAAAAAAAGATGGAAGAAAGGTAACAGTCACATGGCAGAACATAGATGAAGATAAATGGGCTAATTTGTGAGCTAGTTGAGACAAGCCCAAGCCAACAGCCAAGCTTTTATAACTAACTAATAGTAGGTCTCATGTCATTATTTATAGGCTGGCAGTCACGACAAGAAAGTATTACTATGCATCACCATGTCCAGTTTTATCAGCACTTTTATTTAACAATATTTCTTTGAAGTCTTCTTATATATGTACACAATGAGCTTTCTTTTTCATTTTTAGGGCCACATTTTTGCTTTGATGGAATTTTTTTTTCTAGTTGTAGGGAGACAGATAATAGACCAGTAAGACTGGAGATGATGCTCAATGGAATAATGTTTGCCTAGCATGCTACCTGCCCTAGGTTCAATACACAGTACTGAAAAACAAAAATAACTACTGAATAAGAAAAATACGTGATAGTAAGACAATGTTATAAAAAATGCAAGGAATTGTAAGTAAGTGGAAAGAATTACAATTTTAAATAAGGTGGTTAAGGAGGATCCTACTAAGGACATATTTTAATGCAGGCTGAAAGAGACCAGTATGTGAGCAAGTGTACACAAATCTCTGGGGAATGAAAAAGTACAAAAATGAGAGAGAGAGAGAGAGAGAGAGAGAGAGAGAGAGAGAGAGAGAGAGAGAGAATCATGTTCTCGAAGTAGCAAGCCAGTCTGTTTGGAGTAAAGTGGGTGAAGGAAATAACAGTGGGAATGCAGTTAGAGCAGTAAGGAGTGTGTGTAGCTGACAGAGACTTGGAGGTTGTAGGTTACAGGAGTGTTGGCTTTTACTCTGAGTTGGAGGGTTCAGAAGAAAGGTCTGATCTTTGACTTGAAAGAGCCACACTGATCACAGAATTAAAATAGAACTCGGCAACAAGATCAGTTCAGAGACTGGTTCAATACAGTAAGGAATGGTAGTAGAGGACCGGGGTGGTAGCAATAAGATGAGTGAGAAGTAGCTGAATTGTGAATATATTTTGAAGGCAGTGATGAAGTATTCATACAATTATTCTTTATCAGTAAAAACTCGGGAGTCAGATATCAGGGTGTGAGCCTGAACTATCAGAGAGGCAGCCATGGACTCTTCCTTCTCACCCCCTCCTCCCCTTTTCTCCTTCCCCTCCCCCCCATTTCTCAATCCTCAATCCCAACACAGCTGAAACCCTTTCTAAACCCACTACTATTTCCTGTCTCTCTGTTTGTTCTTAGTCCTCCCAAACTTCTATGGTTAACTTTGGTAGACTAGTAGGTAGCACTGCTACCTCTGATTCAAAGGAAATTTTTATTGGCAGACTTGGGAGCATCAGAATTCAATGTATCACATAACATTGTGCTAACAGATCCTGTTGATGGATTAGGTGTACAGTATGTAAGAGAGGAATTGAAGAGTATCTGGAAGAATAATATACACCATTGTAGGGTGTGTGGCATAGGTTTGTAATCCTAGCACTTAGGAGACAGAGGCAGGAGGATTCTGAGTTTAAGGCCAGCCTGGGTTATAAAACAAACAAGGATTAGGAAAGCACAAGGATTCTATTCTTAGTGCTCTCTCCTGGCATCATAATTAGAGCAATACATCAACACTGTGTACAGTCAAACACTTTAGTCTTTGTTGGTTTTAGTGAATGATGCTGTCAGGGGCCTAGGCTTTTTTCTATAATAGTTTTATTCAGTTATTCCTAGACTTGTGCTGCCACAGCACCAGGAATCATATCCTCAGGTTTATGTCAGGGAGAAAAAGACCTCCTTTCTCTCATTTTATAAGCTTTTTAAGGATTTGTATTTGTTTTTAAGATGGAGAAATAGAGGGCTGGAGAGATGGCTCAGCGGTTAAGAGCACCCTCTGCTCTTCCAGAGGACCCGGGTTCGATTCCCAGCACCCACATGGCAGCTCACAACTGTCTGTAGTTCCAGTTCCAGGCAAACACCAAGGCAAATAAATAAATAAATAAATAAAGTTTTTTTTTTTAAAAAAAATAGACATCCCAGGTAGGGTCCAGGTGGGGCCCACCCAAGTGGGGTCCAAAGATACCCTGGGACAGAAATCCCTGAGCAGGATCCAATCAGTAGCACACCAGCACCATGTCCCCAAGCAACTGACTTTGTTTTAGCTTTTGCATATATATATATATATATATATATATATATATATATATATATAAATATTGTAATCAAGGACAGCAGCTACTCCTTGCTCTGTTATCACAGAAGCTTGGGGTAAGCTCCCTGCCTGGCTTGTATTGTGCTGCCAATAAACCTTGCTGATGCATTCTGGACATCCCTGTCTCCAGTGGTCTCTCAGGGGGTCAAGCTTTGGGCATAACAGTTTTCTCCCTGAACCTCTCCACATCTGGCTTCCTTTCATATTATTTCCTAACTTCCCATTTAAAATAGTGTCTGGCGTGGGTGTGGGCCCACTGTGATTGATTTAGACCAAGTATGGTTTGTTCCTTAGGGCTGGTGTTGGTGTTGAAACCTGGTGCTCTTCAAGCATATAGCCAAGCACAGGAGTGTGGTTACTCCACGTGTTAACAAGATGGTAGAAGTAGTGAGCAAAATATGGCCCACCATGGTAAGGAACGAAGAGGATTTGCATCATATCCTGCTGTGGTTAAGAAGTGTTTCATAGAGTCTGGAGAAATGGTGCGGTAGTTAAGGGTACCGACTGCTCTTGCAGAGGACCCGGTTCAGGTCTCAGCACCTACCTGGTGGCTCATAACCATCTGTTACTCTAGTTCCAGGGGATTCAATTCTCTCTTCCAGCCTTCACAGGCATTGCACACATATGGTGCACATATATACATGGAGGCAGATGCATATACATACAAAATAAATAGTTAAAGGATCTAAAATCAGGAAGTTGCATGATTAAATTTCACAATAATTTCAGGATGGGGTGGTATCCTGGAGGACACACGGGTCTGGAGGTCGGACTAATAGTCAGAAATGTTCTCAGAGGCTACTGGGGAGGTTTTAGGTCCTTATGTGACAGGGACACAGACCTTAGTAGGCCCTGAGACCTTCATGCAATCACTGAATATTTTGTCCAAGATGAGCATTTGGATGGAGGAGGTTTGGGAGTGTGTGTAAAATGATGGGAGAGACAGCGGGTTTGGCTTTGAACAGTGAAAGACTGAAAGACACACTGACTCCATGATGGAAGTACCATTCAGGCTGTAAAACTCAGCACGTAGACAACACCATTTGCCAAAACTAAAACAAAGATCTAACCCATCAAAGCCCATAGTTCTGGGAAAGTATTAACATTTCTTTTTGGCTTCTATAGTTCTACTTCTGGCTAACTATTCTTGTTAAATGAAGTATGACAATTTAGAATATAGTTGGTGTGTGTGTGTGTGTGTGTGTGTGTGTGTGTGTGTGTGTGCTTAAAAGCTCACCCTGAGAAAGACATTAGTGCTACACTGGGATCTCAAATACCAGTGTAGTTGTAGGCTGGCTAATAAAGACTTTTCTATTGGCTTAAAGCCATATCCAAGCAGTCTTCTCCGGTGAATGCCCCACAACACTTAAGAACACCAACTGGATGGAAATGAGGAAAGAAAGTAGAGAGGAGAGCTGGAAAAGATGGCTTAGAGGTTGGGAGCACTGACCGTTCTTTCAGAGGTCCTGAGTTCAATTCTCAGCAACCACATGGTGGCTCACAACCATCTATGATGGCATCTAGTGCCCTCTTCTGTATACTGTATACAAAATAAATAAATAAATAAATCTTAAATGAAAGAAAGTAGAGAGGAGAGATTCTAGAATGACTCTTTCATAGGTTCCCACATAGTGTAATCACTGAGTATTTTGTCCAAGATGAGCATTTGGATGGAGGAGGTTTGGGGGTGTGTGTAAAATGAGGGGAGATGTAGCAGGTTTGGCTTTGAACAGTGAAGGACTGAAAGACACACAGATAGGATGGTTAAACATGGAGAGAAACCTTTGGAGGTTAGGTCAGTGATGGTGTGAGAGGATGGGGAATTGATTAAGGGGAAATGCAGTAGCATGGTACCCAGGGCAAGGTATGGTGTGGGATGGACAGTGGTGGGGGGAGCACTGACTGATTTGTTCAGGGTTGGGCATCGAGGGTACATTGATGAAAGTTTTAATGTAAGTGTAGATAAGCCTTTAAGGAGCAGTTTAAAAACCTGTTTTGAAATGTGGCTTTCTATTGCTTGTTTCAGTAATTCATTGGGCCACAGAAAGAAGGAAGAGAAATGGTTTCAACCTTTTTGATCTGGCCTGCAGACTGGAAATCCCAGAACTCATTGAACTGCTAATCAGATAGGCGTGGCAGGACTTTAGAGAATCATACTGAACACTGGCCTGGGGGCAGGAGGATTTGTTAGAGGAAATACTATCCAAACCAGCTGTCAAAGAAAAATTTGCAAGGAAAGTGTAATGAAAAATTCTTTGCATTAAAATATAGTTTTCTGGGCTGGAGAGATGGCTCAACCGTTAAAGGCTAGGCTCACAACCAAAAATGTAGTTTTCTGTTTTATGACAGCAGTTATACCCCTAACTTTAGAGGTGTTTCAATACCCCCTTGTTCTATAAAGTTAGTGTAGCTTATAAACTCTATGAATCAGATATTGTTTACAAATAGGTAGGAATCCAGGGGCAGGAGAAGGCAGAGACTGTGGTATTCTGTAGAAGCTATGAGCCAGGCAAAGGTGGCACACACCATTAGTCCCAGCACTTGGGAGACAGAGGATAGAGGATCTCTGTGAGTTTGAGGACAGCCCGGTCTACAAAGTGAGTTCCAGGATAGCTAGGACTGTTACACAGAAAACCCTGTCTCACAAACAGAAAACAAACAAAAAGGCTGGGGACATGGCTCTGTTCTCTGATATTTCAGGCTGATTTTATTAAATATAAAATACATCACCACATTTTTGGTTTTGTGTGTGTGTGTGATGCTGGGGGGTCAAACACAAACTGGGTCTGTGTTAGGAAAACACTGCCAGCTGTTCTACATTCCCAGGGTTAGGGTTACATTCCACACTCACCTGTACGTCTTTTCCTCGGTATGGTTTCAGTGTCCTAGGCTAAGTATAACACTAAGCAGTGTGGTGATTAAGGGAGAAGAAAATTGAGAAGTGAGAATTCAAGGGGCAAGGACAAGCGGAGATGGCAGCCTGATAGTTGAACAGCTGCCAGATCACAGATGACAGGACACTGGCCAGCCCCTGCAGCAATCGGCCAGAATGAGCAGGACCTGATCAGTTGCTCTCAGCTGCCGCCTCTTCTCCTCTTTAACTTCTCCCTCTTCCTCCTTCAAGAGGGTCTTTCTACAAAGTCCTGCCTCTCCTGGAACTCACTATACAGACAAGCATGGCCTCAAACTAAGAGATCTGCCTGCCTCTGCCTCCCAAGTGGTAGGATTAAAGGCCACCCCTCCAGCTTCTTTTTTATCTGCTCCTTTCCTCTTCAACTCAGCCAGAAAGCACTGAACCAGCTATTCTGACCCAGTCAGTCACCCAGCCACTCAGCCTTCAGTCTCTCTCTGCTATTAATAATTCCCGAAGCCAGAGATATATGAGCCCTAGTCCCTTTCATGATTAAGATGTTTTACTCCTTGACAGCATCAATCAATCCTCTGCCCAATGCAGTGACAATGACTGTCACCGGTTACAGCCAGTTTTGAAGGAAATAGGCACTATTGATCTCAGCTGGGTCTTCATCCCTGTTCCAATGTTCATATATATCCTAACCTAGTGTTTTATGTGCGAAAGGGTGGCCTGGCTTTGGGACTGTGTAAAATCAGATAGTCCTGCCCTCAAGGATATTCTGGCTAGTGGAGCAGACAGGCACATGACTGTAATTCAAAGGGTAACTGGAACAGAAGGTGTTTATAAAGAGATGCGTGGGTCGAGTAAGATTTTTGGAGAAAGACGACCCTTTAGCCAAAGGTAACAGATGAGCAGGGGGCTGATAGTCAAAGCATGTGGAAGGACCAGAATGTCCAAAAACTATCAGATCCAAACGGGCAAGGGTACGAGTCTAGCTTAACCCAGAGGCGAGGACATGCCGCGGGTGCACCACGGCCAGTAGTAAAAGAGATAGGTTGAGAAAACCTTAGACTTACGCCATTCAAGAGGCTTCTTAATGCAAATGAGACAGGGATGGTGTCAGCAAGAATAAAAGCACTGAAAGGCTGCTTTTGTGTGTACTACCGTAAGGTCCAGACAATGATACAAATGTTCATGATCCGCACAAAGTAGACAATCAACGTTGAAGGAATGGGCATAAGCTCTTTGATGCAAACCTCATTCCCTCCAACTTTTTCCCCCCATATTGTTTCTACCACGAGAGATGACAATGAGCCCGGAACATCCATTTGTGGGCAAAAGGAACAGGATGGAGGAACTACCATTGTGGGAAGAAAGGTTGTGGGTATGGGGTGTACTGCTGTGGTGAACACCCCGGAACCCACCCACGGAACAGCTCAGCTGTGGGATCGGTAGCGGAGAGGACCACCCGCAGGCAGCTGGCGTGCAGCACAGTGGGGAGAACCTTACCTGTGCGGGCCACCACCCGCCCTCCAGGCGGAGCTTGGATGGGACGCCTTTTCCATTGGTCGCGGCTCTGTTCGGGGGCGGGCATTCGGGGCCGGGCACCCTTGGGGATTGGCTCAGCTGTAAACAGACTCTCGGTTTGTGGACGACTCGGGTTCGTTCGTGGCTCTGTGTGCGCAGGGCGGGCCTCTCAGGGTCCCTGCAGTCATTGGCTCGGTGCGGTTTCCTTGGGGACGTGGCGCCGCTGGCGGCCGGGCCTCCTTCCGGCTGTGTTGGGAGCCGCGGGGAACAGCTGGGGACCAGGCTGGCCTGTGCAGAGGGACGAGCGGGCCTCGGGATCCCGTGAGTGGGATCGCGGGAGAGCTACGGGACGGAGCGGGGCGGGAAGAGAAAGCGTGATCCTCCATCCCTACGACTTGGGGTGGCGTGCTCCTAGAGCACTGAGCCGGCCCACAGGAGAGCCTTGCATCTGGGATGCGCGCTAGGGTCCCCTGGGCCCCGTGGGAGCAGAGAGACCTGACACGAAGTGCGGGGTCCGTACAGTGGGAGGGAAGCGTGCAGTCATTGCAGGGATCTGGTCCTTTGGGCAGTGCTGGCGGTATGTCTGAAAGCCAGCCAACCCTTTCCAGGCTGCATCCTTAGGAGATGTCGGGGACAAGGAGGCCACCCTCTCAGGGGAAAAGGAAAAGGAGGTGACAGACGTCGAGACTACTGAGGGAACCCATGGCTAGGTAAGACCTGCACCCGTTATCTCTGGCAGAGGGCTCAGTGGAGGGTGGTAAGTGGGTTGAGTGGGTGGGTGGGAGGCACTGGGAAGCTGTTACAAGTGAGGTTTTTGTCCTGAGGCTTCACCTGAACTTTGCATGCTGGTCAGGTGTATGCAAAGACGTCAAAGTGGTATTCTTTGGAAAGGCCAGTATAGTAATTTCCTGCCGATTACTTAGGGTTGTGGTAGTAGCATCGGTTCCTTCTGAAAGGTGGTGGAGTCAGAACCAGATTCAATTTTTACTATATATATATATATATATATATATGTTAAAGCTGATATTAAAAAGTCTCTCTTCGTGTATAATTTGTTAAGACATTTAAAAAAGTCACTTGAATAACTTTTCTAACTATATAGTTTCTTGATAGCATTGTTAGTGGGCATGTTGCAGTTTCTCAGATTGACCAGTGTTAGGAAGACTGATGATCTTTCTGTTAACAAGAGATGAATCTTCCAATTGTACTCAAGTCCAGAATTTGGAAATCGCATATCAGGTCTTTCTGAACTGCATAATAGAAATACTATGAGTCATACAGCTGCTTTTCTCAAATATGAGAATAAAAAAAATCAGTTAGCCTTCTCTTGCTATGAATTTCTCCTTGAGGGCTTTTATCTAGTTTTAAAATCGTTGTAAAGCAGTCACTTGCAGGGGGTTCTAAGGCTTAACAAATGTTTGTCTCCTTTTAGGATCAGCTTTTCCTACCTCTGCCCAGCCTCCTGGTACTTCACTGTGCCCACAGTGAGCCCATTTCTCCGTCAGCGGGTGGCATTCCTGGGGCTCTTCTTTGTACCCTGTCTCCTTTTACTCCTATTAATCATGGACTTAGGACATCGGGGTACTTCATCACCACGAGATAGGCAGTACGAGAGGTGAGTCAGCTTTCTGTCACTTTGACTAGCTTGGTGTCTTTAAGTTGTAGAATTACTTTACAGCTGGGGGCTGCACCAGGGTCTTGCATATGTTGGTAAACACTCTGTCACTGAGTTATGTCTTCACCCTCCTTTTTTGTTTTGATTGTTGAGACAGGATTTTTCACTAAGTTTTCCAAGCCCAGAATGACTTGGAACTCACTCTGTAGGCTGATCTTGGAACATGCACTCAGCGTGCAGCTCAGCCTCAGACCAGTGGGATAGCAGTCTGTGTCACCAGACCTGTCTTTTTTTTTTTTTTTTTTTTTTTTTTTTTTTTAATAAACTGTTTAATGCATATCTTCTACTCATGAGAGATATGCTACTTTTATTAGTAAAAATGATGCCATTTATTACATAGAAGATCCTAAGTCCCATACTGGTTCTGTTCAGTTTTAGTTCAAGAATGCTGATGCTGTATTTTAGCTATGAAAGAAGGCTTTCTAGTTCCCTGTCTGGGTGGATTGAGGCTCACTGGGTACATACAAGAACAGGATTGTTGTATGCTTTTGATGATTTGATAAACTGACTTCTCTGTCAAATGAGTCTCTCCTGTTTTATTCTTTCCTCTAAAATTTACTAGTCTGATATTAATATAGCTATTTCAGCTTCCTTCTGAATCATGTGATACTTTCCTGTTTTTTAAAGTTTGTCTTTTAAAATATTTATTATTAGCCAGATGTGGTGGCACACACTTTTAATCTGCACTTGGGAGGCAGAGTCAGGCAGATCTTTGTGAGTTCAAGGTCAACCTGGTCTACAAAGTGAGTTCCAGAACAATCAGGGAGGGAGGGAGGGAGGGAGAGAGAGAGAGAGAGAGAGAGAGAGAGAGAGAGAGAGAGAGAGAGAGAATTGTTTCTCAGAGAGAATGTATGTCATATGTCCAACCATCCTTTGTGAGTTTATGTGTACCACATGCCTGAAGAGGCCAAGAGGGTGTTTTGATCCCCTGGAATTGGAGTTATGGATGGTTATGAGCCACCATGTGGGTATGGGGAATCAAATCTGGGTCCTCTAGAAGAGCAGTCAGTGCCCTATAAATGACTAAGACACCTCTGCAGTCCCCATTTTGTCTTACATTCAAGATGGGCTTTTTCTAGATAGTTCAGCCTTGCTTCTTACTCATTCTTGCCAAGTCTTCCTTTTAAGTGGGGGTGGTCAAGCCATTCGCATTTTGTCTATTAATTATGTTTAGGCCTGGTCTGTCTTATCATTTGTGTTTATCATATTTGCTTACACCCCACCCCTTATCTTTTCTTTGGAATTGAGTAAATTTTTTATGATTCTGCTTTATCACTTTTGTTGGATCATCAGATATAATTTGATTTTCTTTAATGGTTGCTTTAGGATTGATAGTGCACGGTTTACCACATTGCGTGTACTTGAAGTAATGGTGGTAACAGTTTAACAGCTGTAAACTTTAGGTTTGCCTTTCCTGTAGTCTTTCAGCTATTGTCATACATTTATTTCTACAAATGGTGTCAGTTCCATAATATACTGCTATTGAACAGCCAATTATCTTTTTGAAGGTTTTGAAAATTAAAAAAAGTATTGTATGTTTACACATATATTCACTAGTGCTTCTAACACCATATTTCTTGTCTAAAATAATAATAATAAAAAATCTTCCGGAGCTGGAGAGATGGCTCAGTGGTTAAGAGCACTTACTGCTCTTCCAGAAGACCAGGGTTCAGTTTCCAGCACCCACATGGCAGCTAGCAACTGTCTGTAGTTCCAGTTCCAGGGGATCCAACACCCTTCACACCCTTCACAGATACACATGTAGGCAAAACACCAAGGCAAATAAATAAAATTAAAAAAAAAAAATCTTCCAAGTAGAGAGGGTTTACAGGGGATGAATGCTTTAGAAAAAAATTTTTTTTTCATATATGGTTTCTTTGTGCATCCCAGGCTGTCCTGGAATTCATTCTGTATATCAGGCTATTCTTGAACTCAGATATCTATCTGCCTATCTCTACCACCCAAGTGCTGAGATTAAAGATGTGTACCACCACTACCTGGCATTTCAATTTTTATGTAACAGAGAACATCCTTACTTTGCTTTCATTTTCGGAAAAAAAAATCCATTGCTGAAGAACTATGTTGATAATGTTCTCTTCCTGGCTTGCATTCTTTCTAAGGGTCTGCTGTCATATGTGTCTTTGTTTTTTCTGGATATGGGTGTCCTCCTGAGTGCTTTTTTAAGTCTGTTTTATTTGTGTTGGTGCTTTGCATGTATGTCTGTGTGTGGGTGTCAGATCTTGGAGTTACAGACAGTTGTTAGCTGCCATGTGAGTGTTGGGAATGGAACCCGGGTCCTCTGAAAGAGCAGTCGGTGTTCTTAGCCTCCGATCCATCTCTCCAGCCCCTCTGAGTGCTTTTTTAAGCAGTTTGGTTGGGGTGTACTTTGTGAAAGTTTGCTGCAGGATTAGAGAGAGACTCCTGTTCATGAGCATTCATTCTTGGAGTGCTTGGGCTGCATGACACTGAGCTACAAAGCCAAATACAGTGTTTTACTTGGATTTTCAGATCTATATAGTTAGACTTTGAAAACCAAATTTGGAAAACATTTTGACCATTATTTTGTCATATATTTTTCTGTTTTCCTCCTCCTCTTTGAGGACTCTAGTTACATGTTCATTGAGTCTGAGATGCTTTCTCCAACTAACTGATGATCTGTTTGTTTGTTTTTTCTCCTCTGTGTGTTTTATTCTCAAATATTTCATTTCCATTTTTTTTTTATAGTATCTCACTATGTAGCTCCAACTTACCTCAAGCTTTATGTAGACCAGTCTGGCCTCAAAGCAGAGATCTGCCTGCCTCTGCTTCCCATGTGCTGGGGTTAAAGGCATGCACCATCACACCTGGCTTATTAACATTGTCTTTCATAATATTTCAATAAGTGAATGCTGAATATTCTATTCTCATAGAAAATTCTCCTAAATTATTTGCTGTGCTTTCATTATCCTGCCAACTGCACAAGAAGGTTTATTTATTTATTTTATAGAAAACTCATGTTGTTATATTTGTGTTTATTGGAGTGGTTCCCACTCATCTTGAATCATGTGCTTCTTCTCAGTGCTGCTTGCTCCTGAAGGAGCATCCTTCTGCCAGCTGTGCTTTCCCCGCCGGTAGGCTGACAGAGGACAGTGGAACAGCCAACACACAAGACTACCGTTTGTGCATGGCTGAAGACCGTGGTGATTTTATAGCATCCTGGGCATTTCACATCCATAAAGTAGGAATTGGGACTCTGAACCAGGCGCTTTTTCTTGTGTTTCCTCTTTTCCTCTTCTGGAGAGGGATGAAGGAGATCCTTTGCGAGAGGCATGTTCTCATAGGAAGGCCGCCATGCTGGAAAGGCTCATGTTGCTAAATTTTTAAGATTAATTTCTGCTGAGGCTACAGAATTAAATGATGTCATGTTGTTTTCCTCATTTTCAACATGATTTTTCTTTCTTTCTTTTTTAAGGATTGCTTTTTAGATATGTGTCAGGAGACCTTGAGCTCCAAGTATTAACTCAGACTGACTTAAATAATAATAATTGCCAAAAAAAAATCTTATTGGCTTATATGACTTGATGTCCAGAGACCATGTGTGTCACATTAGCCAGCAGGATGGAATGTGGTGATATATAAATATATATTGTATATTTAATAAAAATAGTCTGGAATACTGGAGGACAGAGCCACCCACAGAGCCAAGCCATGAAGGTCAGGGAGTGGTGACTGGTGCCTTTAATCCCATCACTCAGGAGACAGTGATTTCAAGGCCATACAGGGCCAGGTGGTGGTGGCACTCACCTTTAATCCTAGCATTAGGAAAGTTGATCCAGGAGTTGAAATAGCTGGATGGAGAAAGAAAGGTAAGAAGGAAAAGGTAGAAGTTCTTTCTTTTGCCTGTGTGCCTGGCTATCTCAGTCAGTAGATCATGAGACTCTTAATCTCAGGGTCTTGGATTTGTGCCCCATGTTGGGCGCCATTTGTAGCTAAAAATTTTTCTGTCCTGCCCGGCTGGTTCTGCAGACATTTAATCCCAAATAATCACACAAAGGCTTATATTAATTGTAAGCTGTTTGGCCTATGGCTTAGGCTTATTACTTGCTAATTCTTATTCTTAAACTAACCCATGATTTTTATCTATGTTTAGCCACGTGGCTTGGTACCTTTTCTCAGTCCAGCGTTCTCATCTTGCTTCCTCTGCATCTGGCTGGTGTCTGTGGGTCTGCCTTTTCTCTCCCAGAATTCTCCTAGTCTGGTTGCCTCACTTCTATTTCCTGCCTGCCTTCTGGCCAATCAGTACTTTATTAAACAAATACAAATGAAAAATATTTATGGCATTATTTCACAATGGAAGTTGCTGCCTACAGGACAAGCTCATTTATTGGTTGCAAAATAAGAGCCAGTAGCACCCAGGGCCACAGGCATCCTAATTTAGGTCCCGTTGAGAGAGGAATAGGCTGTACATGGCCCTTACATAAGGATGGAGAGGATCTTGCCAGAATTCTCTAGGAGCACTTTTCTTGAAGCAGAGAACACAATTTTGTGGTCAGAATTGTGGCAGATGACTCTTCTTAGTTTTCCCTGGTACTGTCCCCAGAATTTCTCGTTTTATATTTCATTTTGTTGTTAATCAGCTAAAAAGTGTATAGAACTCCATGATGTGCAGGTACATTTTCTCAAGCTGCTTGTATGGTCAGCCTTCCGTTAGAACCTGTTTATTTGTAGTTTGGAGTCTTCCTTTCCAGGAGAGAACATACTGTTTGGGTAACTATAATAGTCAGCAGTTGATCTTAAGAAATTTGTTAATTAAAACCATAAGTTTAAAATCCAAACCCATAAATTGAATTTCTTTGCTATTGAATGGGGTTTTCATGACAGATCTTAACACAATTTTCCACTGGAAGGTGGTGTGATCTGCCTATAGAATTCCACATAGATTCTCTAACATGGATACTGTAAACTATTAAGAGTGAGTAGTGAGCTATATGGTGGAGAGGCAGATTAGGCCCTGGTTTGTTAAGCTGTGGGATCATGGTTGGGGATAGGAGTAGGAGGTGGGGTGGGTGGGGGCATTCAGATTTCATCAGGGTAGAGGTTTTGAAGAGTAGTACAGTTTGCTCTTTAAAAAACTCATGCGGGTGAGGGAGGGCTGGAGAAATGGCTAAGAAGTTAAGAGCACTGGCTGCTCTTCCAGACTTTCTGAGTTCAATTCTCAGCAACCACATGGTCACTCAATCACCTAGAATGAGATCTGGGGTCCTCTTCTGACCTGTAGGTACATGTGCAGGCAGAACACTGTATACATAATAAATAAATAAATCTTGAAAAAAAAAAAAAAGCTCAGCAGGGTCCAGTTTGGGGGTGATGGTGGTGGGTGATGGTGGTGGGGGTGGGGATGCAAGCCTTTAATCCTCAGGAGGCAGAAGCAGGCAGATCCCTGAGTTTGAGGCCAGCATGGTCTACAGAGTGAGTTTCAGAAAAACAAAGCTCACTTTGATGGCATTGTGGAGAAAGAATTGGAAGGAAATAAGGGAGCGGAGAGAGTACTGTGGTACATGTAGGGATGAGGGTGGCCTGAAGTTGGGCGGCAGCAGAGAGAATAGTGAAGGCAGTGGTCCCTAGGCGGGAGAGGACCGGAGTTCTCACTAACTAACCACTGTATCCTGAGTGACCAGATCCAATAACTATTTGTTAGATTTATTTAATTGAAAGATCTCTGTGGAACACACAGAGTGTTTGCTGTAAGGGCATTACTAACTCCTCACACCTTGAAACGCTTTGGTCAAACAGCCAGTGGCCTTGTACCCTAAAGCTTACTGTTATTTAATTGATGGCTATGTACACCCTGCCACAAACAGCTGTATGCTATAAATGCCCCTGGTGGCAGCCTCCAGGAGACTGTGTGTTCGTCGTTGTATCGTATTAGATGCTGGGGTACAAAGATGAATGAAACGTGGCTCCTGAACACAGAGTTCATAACCTCATTAGAGAGCAGACCTGAGGGAGTAACTGAGATAGTCATTTAAGATCAGGAACTATACCCAGTTAAGAATCAGGGACAAAGTTAATCATAAATGAATCCAGAGAGACCCATGAGTAACTGACCAAATGTGCTATCACTGAGTTCATGTCCTAAAAGGTCATGTACTTTCCTGATAAGATAGGCTGTCATATACAGCTTGCTTTTCTTTTTCTTCTTCCTCCTCCTCTTCCTTCCTCCTTGTTTCGGCTTCTGTCTGTTCTCACTGCGTAGGACATGTTGACTTGAGAGTTTGCTCTGGGGACGCCTCAGGACACACTCTACCAGCTCCAATCCTTCATGCCCTGGGTTGACTGGCAGGAGCCACCACACCATTTCTTTTTCTTTGCCAGTGTTTTAATTAGCATGGCTCCCGACTGTGCCACGAAACCAAAGATTACAGAAAATTAGGATGAAGGCTCCCTGGAGTTCAGGTGGTCGGGAGGTGCAGGTGCCCTAAATACAGTGATAACTGGCATGTGACAGTGAGGCAAAGGAGGAATTTATTAAAGACACGTGGAAACCATGTTGAATTGCATGTCTCCAAGCCCAAGGAAGTAAGGCAGACTGGGCTGCATAATAAGATTCTGTCTCAAAGTACTGGGGAAAAAATACACTGAACAATTCAAAATTTCTACAGTGTCTATTGTGGTAAACAGCTCTCTGTATTTGTTAAAACTTTTATTATGTGGCTTGATAATTTAGTTAATGATGATCTTGAATAATTGCTTGTAGTCTCTTATCTCTAAGTCACTTAGGGCCCTATAACTAATGTAAATGACAAGGTCTCTGAAGTTCAGAGGCTTCCAATATGTAGCCTAGGTGAGAATCATAAGGCTGGTTATAGTTCCTTAGGGTGACATTGTGGCTGGAGTGGCGCGTGCACTTGAGAGTAATCTCAGCACTTGAGAGGAAGAGGTGCTGAGATCCTGTCTCGAAAAAACAAAACTAGCAACAAATAAAGTGTTTAGACTTCTGGGCACGTTGACTGACTTAGGCAAATGTTAGCCCTAGTATATTACTTGCAATAATGTTGATTTTTCTGTTTTTTAATTCCCTTCTCTTCCCTGAAGAACATTCTGAAGATGACAGACAATGTCATCTCCGCTACAAGCTTTGCTTTTGCTTTCTCTCTCTCTCTTTTCTTTTCTTTTTCCTGTAGCAGCTGCTGCTGCTTGAGAACCAGGGAGCACTAGGTGCCAGGAGAAGGACAAATCTCATGACTAGGAATCATGGGGAAAGCATTGTCAAGAGTTGTGAGAGGTTTAAGGCAAGCCTTGTGCTTCTGACTTTTTATATTTCATACAGATATAATACGGCTTCACTTTTCTCCCTTGAGTTTTTTTTCTAAGTCACATGCTGAAATTTGACTCCATGTTCTGTGGTGTTCCACACAGGATGCCATGCCGCTGGGAACAGACCACAGGTGTCCTCACAAGAATGTGAGGACCTCTGCTTAGGGGAATGTGTGCCAGGGAACCCTGCAGTCAGTCCTTCTGTGGTCTCAGTAAATGCAGCTTAAGCTTATGGTGATCTTTCTGTCTCTTTGTTTTCAATTGTATGAAACACAAAGATGTAGAAGTAAGGCTTCATAATACTTTTTTTTTTTTTTTTTTTTTTTTGCTGGAGACCTTTAATTTGCATTTTATTCAGCTCTTAGTGATATACTATTTCTAAGGTTATACAACTGAAAACGTTAGAAATTCCTGTGTGGATTTTCTCTAGGCAGTTTCAAAACCAACGAGTTGTATTTTCTTTTTTATTGTGAGCATATACCCATATTGTTTCTGGAGGTCAGAAAGAGGCATTGCATTAAATTAAAATGGTTCATTTTAGGGTATACATTTGAAGTTAGGGTTTCTTTATAAGAGTTTGAAAGAACCCCTTTTGGATGAAATTGAAGACACCTCTTCATGTGCATTCATTGGCTTTTTCTTTTTTTTAAAAAAAAAACCACTTTTATTTATTTATTTATTTATTTATTTGCCTTGGTGTTTGCCTGGAACTGGAACTACAGACAGTTGTTAGCTGCCATGTGGGTGCTGGGAATTGAACCCGGGTCCTCTGGAAGAGCAGACGTTGCTCTTAACCGATGAGCCATCTCTCCAGCCCCCATTGGCTTTTTCTTAATGCCACTTATTCCACTTAAAAGCAGGGGTTTAAGTGATAAGTACTCTTGTCTGCTTTGGTTAATCTTGTTAGGAGGTAACAGTAACCTTTCAAACTGTTCTTCTGGGTATGTATTGCTTTCATTCATGGACAGCTACTGTAATGCCCCCCGTGTTTGGTTTTGAGTTATGAGTAGTGTCATAAAATAATGACATTCAGCAAAGAGCTGGTAGGTCCACACCGATGGAGGCCTCATTTATTGACTTTTTTGCACATGGCTGAGTTCTGCTTAAACTCTAAAAGTGGTTTAGTTGTTGTTGGTAAAGCAAGCCAGGTAATAGTTTGGTCACTTACAGCTGTAATGCTTAGTATTTTCAGAATAATGGCAGTGAAGAGCCCTCCCTGGTCTTCCATTCCTACTTGAGGGGATGGATTTGTGGTTGCCTTTATTGACTCAGCAGTGACTAGAGGAAGATCTTGTTAGCTACAGGAGGGGGTGGGAGAGGGAGGGAGATGGAGGACATGAGCTATAGGAGGAGGAGGAGGAGGAGGAGGAGGAGGGAGATGGAGTTGAGGTATATGAAAAAGGGAAGTTGTGGTGTGTGTTGGAGAATTAGTTTTTTTCTTGGGCTGAAGAATTCCAAACCTTTTAGACATTTTCTCTTAGACTTTGAGTTCTTTCTGGGAATTGCTTTGTGTGGCATCAGCCAAAGAAAGGGGTCCAGTGGTGCACGTTTCACCTTGATGGCCAAGGCTAGGTCTACAAATCATAAATGAAGACATTAAAGAGACTGTGGGAAGTGTAAGTGGGTGGGTTAGGTTGTCCAGAAAGTGGTACTTTGCTACTTTCTGGAGGGAAAGCTCTCCTTCAGCTACCTGTCTGTATACAAGATAAGAAAGATGACGACTTCCTGCTGCCTGCAGTGGTTGATCAAAGACTCACCTAGGAGCGGAGAATACATGCCATCTGGTCCTTGCTCTCTGCCCTATCGTCTAAAGCCAGCTGTCATTTTTCTTTCTGCTGTTGCTCTTATGATGAGGTCTAAAGGAAGAGAAAGCTAAGTTGCACGGCACCAAAATTAGGACTGTGAAATTGCTTCTTTCAGCAAGAATCAGAAAGGATGAGAGGGCATTCTGCAAAGTTATTGAAACTTCTGAGAGGCTGGTTGATTTTGAGGATAGCAGAAGGAAGACATGGAAGAATCGTGAGCAGACCAACAGCTCCATGCTGTGTGCTCCAGGAGCAGTGAGAACAGAGTGACCGAGTCTTAGGCACAGGAACGTGAAGAGCACTGGCAAAAGGTAGTCTCCTTGCTCTTGAGAGATGGCCCAAGCAAACAGAGAAACGTTAAGGGTTCATGCTGAAATGTGCAAGAGCTACCCAAAGCACTTCCTGGCTCTCTTAGATCTGAAGGAAGAGGCTTTTTCAGTGGCCAGAGAGATGGTGCTGTGGTTTAGAGTGTGTATTGTTCTTGCAGAGGATTTGAGTGTGGTTCCCAGTGCTAGCATCTTTCAGATGGTTCACAGCCACCTGTAACTCCAGGACATCCAGGCTCCTGGTCTCTTAAGGGCACTTGGCCTGGGTTGTTGGCACATGTCTTTAATTTCAGCACTCAAGAAGCAGAGGCAGATGTATCTCTGAGTTTGAGGCCAGCCTGGTCTATAGAGTGAGTTCCAGGTAAGTTGAAGTTACTTAATGAAACCCTGTCAAAAATAAAAATAAAGGCTTTTGAAATCACTGTGGGTATTACTGCACAATGGCTTCTTCTGAGAGAGCTGGCTGGACAGTTGTTAGTCGTGTCCAAAGCCCTAGGGTTGATCCCTAATACTGCATTAACTAAATGTAGTGATATAAACCTGTAACTCAGGAATTGGGAGGTAGAGGGCAAGATACATGAGACCCTGCCTTAAAAAAAAAAAAGGCAGAGAAAGCATTCCAAAGGCGAAGAGAAAGAACAGAAGAGGGCTAGAGGGCAGATGCTGTGAGAGCAAGGGCTGCATTACTGCATTGTCCTCCAGAATGTGAGTCCTCGGGGCTCCTGGGACCATTTTGAGAACTATGAATTCACAATTCAGTAATACTGAGATATTATATACCCTTTTCACTGTAGGAATTCACATAAACCATTTTAAAGTGTACAGTTCAGGGTTGTTGAGCGTATTTGCGTTGTTACAAGACAACTCTCCAGAACTTTGTTGTTTTGCCAGTCTGAAACTCTGTCCCCATCTCTAATAACACCTCCCGTTTATTGACCTGCCAGCCGGTGATCCCCAGCTCCCCAACACTTTGACTTTGACTCTTTCACGTACCTCGTGCAAGTGGAATAAGCCGAGTATTTTATCTCCTTGTGGCTAGCTCATTTCTCTTGGCATAGTGTCCCACAGTAGCTTGTAATGAGATCTTCCTCTGTAACGCTGAGTAGTATTTCTTTGTCTGTGTGCATAGAGCACATCTTATCCACTCACTCATCCACTGATGTCAGTGTTATTTGCCATTTTCAGGAAGTTGGCGTTTGCCTCCATGATGTAAGAGGATGGACAGTTGGTGATGGCTTCACACCGATCAAGATAGCAATACTAAATGTACCTGTGGTTACTGCGTTTCACTTTGTGAAACAGTTGTAATGGAGGAATCAAATGTACTCGATTAATTACTCTGTGATGAGATGAGAAGTAGGCATTCCACACTCCTGCACACACCAAAGCTGTCTTGAGGGACAATCCTTGGGCAGTTAAAGCTGTGAAACACTATTACTATTTTTGCTGTAAGGAAAACTGTAGTTTTCAGACTTAGATATGTCATAGATATTTATTTATGGGGTCTCATGTATCTTGCCCTCTACCTCCCAAGTCCTGAGTTACACCAGAAATAAACTCTAGTCCAATTGCAAGAGGCTTCACAAACTGCCCAAGCCTTTCTATTGTCATCTACATTTGGAGGGTTTAGTTCCTTTCCATGAAGGTTTCTCAGTTGTCATTTCAGAGTCAGTGAGCTCTGAATAGCTTGAATTAATCATCTTTGTGGGTCTCTTCCTCAAGATCCTGATCACTTTGCTCATATAATCTTTCCTCCCTCTCTTCAGCTGGACCAGGAGCTTGACCCAGTGCTTAGATATGGATCTCTGCTTCTGCCTCTGTCTATTGCTGGATGAAGGTTCTATAATGACCATTAGGGTGGTCATCCATTTGATTATAGGGGAAGTCCTGTTTAGGCACCCCCTCCATTATTGGTTGGGGACCTAGCCAGGGACATCCTGTGGATTCCTAGGAGTTTCCCTGCATTGGCTTCCCTATAAAGAATCCATCTCTTTTTCCTCCCTCTCTGTTGCTCCCGAATTAACCATCTCCTGTTCTCATGCTCTTTTCTCACATCCCCTTGCTCCCTTCCCCATATGATCCCAGTTTACTCAGAAGCTCTTCTTTATTTCCCCTTCCCAGGGGGATCCATGGATGTCTCTCTTTAAGTTCCTCCTATTACCTAGCTGATTGGGCTTTGTGGATTGTAGCCGGTTATTCTTTGCTTTATGTCTAAAATTTAGTTATGAGTGCATATCATGTCTATCTTTCTGGGTCTGTGTTACCTCACTCAGAATGATACTCTCCAGATTCATCCATTTGACTGCATATTTCAGGATGTCATCTTTTTTTTTCTGCTGAGTAGTACTCCATTGTCTCAATGTACCACAATTTTTTAATCCATTCTTTAGTTGAGGAGCATCTAGGTCATTTCCAGGTTCTGACTATTACAGATAATGCTGTAACTGGGCTAATGACCTTGGAGTAAGAATGTGCATCCTTTGGGTATATGCCCAATAGTGGTATTGCTGGATCATTGGGTAGAATGATTCCCAGTTTTCTGAGGAACCACCATACTGATTTCTAAAGTACAAGTTTATACTCGTACCAGCAATGGAGGAGTGTTCCCCTTGTTCCACATCCCTTCCAGCATAGGCTTTTCTTCTGTGTTTTTGATCTTAGCCATTCTGAGTGATCTAAGATGATTCTCAGAGTTGTTTTAATTTGCATTTGTCTGATGGCTAAGGATGTTGAGCAATTCTTTAAGTGTCTTTCAGCTATTTGAAATCTTTTGTTGAGAATTCCCTATTTGGCTCTGAATCCTATTTTTAAATTGGAGTTTTTGGTATTTTGGCCTCTAGTTTCTTAAATATCAGTCCTCTGTCAGATGTAGGGTTGGTACAGATCTTTTCCCATTCTGTAGGCTATTGTTTTGTTTTATTGACCATGTCCTTTGCCGTACAGAAGCTTCTTAGTTTCAGGAGGTCCCATTTATTGATTGTTGTTCTCACTGTCTGTGCTACTGGTATTATATTTAGGAAGTGGTCCCCTATGCCAATGCATTCAAGGCTATTTCCCACTTTCTTTTCTATCAAGTTCAGTGTAACTGAGTTTATGTTGAGGTCTTTGATCCATGTGGACTTGAACTTTGTGCAGGGTGATAGACATGCATCTATTTGCATTCTTCTACATACCACCATCTAGTTATGTCAGCACAATTTGTTTAAGATGCTATCTTTTTTCCATTGTATATTTTTTCCTTTTTGTTAAAAATCAAATGTTCATAGGTATGTGGATTAACGTCAGGGTCTTCAGTTCGATTCCATTTATCCACAAATCTTTTTTTAATGCCTGTATCAAGCTGTTTTTATTATTGTAGTTCTATAGTAGAGCTTGAAGTCAGGGATGGTGATGTCTCCTGAAGTTTTATTATTGAACAGAATTTTTTGGCAATCCTGGGTTTTTTTGTTTTTCCATATGAAGCTGAGTATTGTTCTTTTGAGATTTGTAAAGAATTGTGTTGGGATTTTGATGGGGATTGCATTGAATCTGTAGATTGCTTTTGGTGAGATTGTCATTTTCCTGTGTTGACCCTACCTATCCAAGAGCATGGGAGATCTTTCCATTTTTTGTCCTCCTCAAGTTCTTTCCTCAGTGACTTAAAGTTCTTGTCACACAGGTCGGCCACTTCTAGAGTTACCATAAGATTTTTGATGTTATTTGCAGCTATTGTAAAGTGTAGCATATAATTGTCCAGAGTTTAGCTGTAATGGTGTATATGTGTGTGAAAGGGGGCTTTGTAGAGCTTGTAGATGGCTGCTATGTAAATAGCCGAGTGTGTGGGCGCGTGCATGCACCCGCTGACTGAGGAATGTAGCTGATGGCTAAGAGAGAAGTGTGAGAGATAACAGAAGAAGCATAAGAGTAGTATGAGAGAGAGAAAGAGAGTGAGTAAAGTATGAGTAAATGATGTAAAAGTGTGTGTATATGTGAGAGAGAGGAAGAAGTGTGTGTGTGAGAGAGAGACAGAGAGAGAGGAAGAAGTGTGTGTGTGTGACAGAGAGACAGAGAGAGAGAGGAAGAAGTGTATGTGTGGTGTGTGTGTATGTGTGTGTGTGTATGTGAGAGAGAGAAAGAGAGAGAGAGAGACAGAGACAGAGACAGAGAGAGAGGAAGAAGTGTGTGTGTGAGAGAGAGAGAGAGAGAGAGAGACAGAGACAGAGAGACAGAGAGAGAGAGAGAGGCAGAGAGAGAGAGAGAGAGGGAAAGAGCAAGAGAGACAGAGAGAGAGAGAGCTGTGTAAAAGAGCTGCTGTCGCCGTGGAGCTGTGTGAGGGAAGCATGTAAAATGCTTTGTGGTGAGAGGAGAGAGCTATGTAAATGAGCTGTGTAGAGATTTGTACTGTGTAGACAAGGAAGATGAAGCTATATAGAAAAGAGATGTAGGGCCAGAGAGATGGTTCAGCGGTTGAGACCACTGACTGTTCTTCCAGAGGACCTGAGTTCGATTCCCAGCATCCACATGGCAGCTGACAACTGTCTATAATTCCAAAATCTGACACCCTTACACATTTATATATGCAGGCAAAACACAAATTCACATAAAATAAAAATAAATATTTAAAAAAGAAAAGAGATGTAGAAGAGAAATATATCTTAAAGAAAGATATGTAGCCATATGAAAATAGATGTAATTGTGTATAGAAATGTATGGCCATGTAGGAGAGAGATGTATATATGTAAAAAGATTTTTAGAGGAAATATTTTCTATGATGTAGTAAAAAAAGAAAGTTACCATCAGAAAGTGTATTTCCTTATTTACTCCTCAGATAGAAACTTATTTCTAAAGACATTCAGATAAAGAAGTTTCATAAAGCCCCGAACTCTGAGGCATTCTATAACCCTGGAACAGTTCTCAGGAGCTGGCCTGCCCAGGCTCCATTTCCACCCTTGGGCAGGTGGATCTGGGTGATATTAGAAATCAGGCTGAGCAGACCATGAGGAACAAGCCAGTAAGTGAGCAGCCCTCCACCATGGCTCCTATGCCAGGTCCTGCCTCCAGGTTCCTGCCCTGCATTCCTGCTCTCACTCCAGCAGAGATGGATGTGACCTGAAGTGTAAGAAGAAATAAACCCTTTCCTCTCCAAAGTGCATTTGGTCATGGTGTTTATCACAGAATAGAACCCTTAACCAAGACAGTTTTAGGTTCCAGTTGCAGCAAATCTCTAAGAAACTCTATTTATTTCAAATTATAGTCTAGAAGCAGAGCGTTTCCAGCATTCTGAAGGTCTGTCAAAACTACTTGATCTCAGTGATAGAATCCTTGTCTAGCATTTGTGAGGTTCGATCTCTATGCCATTCAGCCAACAAAACATAAACATAAATTTTAAAAAGAAAGAAAGCCTCTTTCCTTTTTCAGCAGATGTGAAAGGCTAGACCATCACACATTCAACTAAAGGTGTGTCTGTAGCACATTGAATACCAAAGCAAATGTCAGAATGTTGATCAAGGCACAAGAGATGTTTGCAAAATTATGAAACAAAACCACTCTTCTAGCTTTTGTTTCAGAGAATGTCACAAAGATATGCATGTATATATGTTTATACAAATATATTGTGTTAATATGAAATGAATTTTTTGTTATCTAAGTGAATTAATATTTGAACATTTGCTGGATATAGTAGATCATGCCTTTAACCTCAGCACTAAGGAGGCAGAGGCAGGTATATCTTTGTGAGTTCAAAGCCAGCCTGGTCTATGTAGTGAGTTCCAGGCTAGCCAAGGCTACATAGTGAAACCCCGTCTCAAAAAATAAAAACCGAACAAATAAAAACTTAAACATTATTCATTTTATTTTGTAATATACCAAGTGTACATAGATATAGCCCAAGTACACAAGAGTTTGGGGGCCCAACAGGAAGTGAGAATATTGGTGAAGACTCAAGACCAACAGATGTGAGCGCTAGACCTCTTTACAGACCTGATCATTTCTATTTGATTCACCTTAGGTATTTGGCTCGGGTGGGAGACCTTGAAGCTACCAACACCGAAGACCCAGATCTGAACTATGGACTGGTGGTGGACTGTGGTAGTAGTGGCTCCCGGATTTTTGTTTACTTCTGGCCGAGACATAATGGGAACCCCCATGACTTACTGGACATCAAACAGATGAGAGACCGAAACAGCCAGCCTGTGGTTAAAAAAATCAAGCCAGGTACTTATGAAATACAGTGTGTTACTAATCTCTCACCTGCAGTGAGAGGAATGTCTCCCTTACCTGTTATTCTACTTCTTTCGAAAACATAAATGTAAGTCTTTGGACAGAATCTTACGAGTGTTCGTTTTCTAAGTCTTATGCAATCTACATTAACATATATATATTTTGTGTGTGTATGTATATATTTATATACACACACATATGTATGTGTAAATATTTGGTTTTACCTAAGGCATCTCCGCAATGGCAGATACTCCAGAACATGCCAGTGATTACCTGCGACCTCTGCTGAGCTTTGCTGCCGCTCACGTGCCTGTGAAGAAGCACAGGGAGACCCCCCTTTACATCCTCTGCACAGCGGGCATGAGGTTGCTCCCTGAGAGGTGAGATTCAGGACCTTTACGGAACTTAGGGAGTCAAGTCCCATGCAGGCAGGATGGAGGTGGGTAAAAGCATGACACATGGAGATCACGGGTGGCACAGACTGCTTGCTCAGAAACAGTGGAGCCATCCCTTTATGCAGTATTGCTTGGTCATGCAGCCACATCTTTATGTCGTTCGTTGCTTTGGGATCAGATTACAAAGGGCTTCTGAGCTTGAATTGAGGGTGTGGTGGCGATTGGGAGTGGTAGCAGGGGTGACTGAGTCATGCAGCCAGTAGGGTGAGACCATATTTGCACAAAGACAGTAGAAAGGTCACCTGAGGAACAGGATTCATACTGGGGGCCACTGGGAGACCAGGGCAGCGATTTAACTTTCTCTGTAACTCTGCCTGAGTCCTGTGATGACTGCTGAGTTCCTCATCTCCCTGCTACACAAACCTCAGCACCAATCAGTTCTGTTTTTTTCCACCTGAACTCCAAATTTAGCCTGATATCTTTGTTGTTGACAGGGTTTCTCTGTGTAACAGTCCTGGCTATCCTTGAACTTTCTTTGTAGACCAGGCTGGCCTTGAACTCACAGAGATCTGCCCGCCTCTGCCTCCTGAGTGCTGGGATCAAAGGTGTGCGCCTCCACCTCAAGGAGGATGCTTGGGCTGAATACAGAGCCTGGCTAGGACAGTGATCTCCCACTAAGACTTTACCCCCAGCTACCTATATACATTTAAAAAAGGTTTATTTTTATTTTATGTGTATGACTGTTTGTCTCCATGTATGTATTTCACTGTATGCGTGTAGAGCCCACAAATGCTAGAAAAAGGCATTAGGTCTCTTAGAACTAAAGGTTACAAATAGTTGTGAGTCACCATGTGGATACCAAGAACCAAACCTTGGTCCTCTGCAAGAGCAGCCAGTGTTCTTAACCGCTGAGCCAGCTCTCCAGCCATCTGTATGTACTTTTAAAGTTCCCCTTGCTTCTGCCACCTGAGTACTGAGATTAAAGGCATGAACCACTACATCTAGCCGAGACAGAGCTTTACGTGGTCTCTAGCCCAGTGTGTAACTGAGGATGACTTTGACTTTGAGATCTTTCTGCCTCCACCTTCCAAGTGCTGAGATTAGTCCTAGGCATGCTCCATCATGCCCTAGTATTCTTTAGAGTGGTTTAGGGCTGAACAGGGCTTTGTTCATGCTAGGCAAGCACTCCACTGACCCAGATACATTCTCCACTCCTAGAATTTTTAAAAAGATTGATTTCATTTCTATGAATGTTTTGCCTACACATATGTATGTGCACCACATGTGTGCCTTGTGTCCAAGGAATTTAAAAGAGGGCTTCAGATCTCTTGGGACTGGAGTTTCAGATGGTTGTGAGCCACCATCTGGGTGCTGGGAACTGCACCCAGATCCTCCGCAAAAGCAACAAGTGCTCTTAATCACTGAGCCAACTCCCCAGCTCTAGAATTTTTGTTTTTCAAAGTAAGTAAGAATATGCTTTGTTTGTGAACTTCTGAAACCCTGAAAAGAGAACAGATGGCAGAAGGTTATGGTGCCAGATCAGACAGCCTGTGCCTTGCCTGAGGTCTCACCACCTCAAAGTGGCAGAGCCACCCACCAGGGCTAGGCAGAGGAACCTGGATGATGGGTTAGCACCATTGTGTGTCTGGAGCAAAGAAGACCATTCATCTCCAGGTATTGCTCAGCATTGCCTCTGTCACAGAAGTTTCCATGGAGACAGACTCACTGTAGGTCCACCCCTGCCTGAGTCTGGAAGCTGTGAATGTCAGTCTTCACTCTGTTGAGCATTTCCTAAACATTGTCCCTTCTTTACTTCTTTTCTGATAGACTTTCAGTAATGCATATGTCCATTCTGGGCTTAATGAATCACGGCTGCCTCTAAGGCAAGTCAGTTACTGATAGACATCTGCCTGTTACTGCAAGAACCTGCCTTGTATGATTAATGCCTTGCTATTTCATTAGTATTTGTGAGTAGTGCTTATGAATCATTTGGACGGTTTGAATATATCTGCACTAGGTTTTATTTCTTTGCCAACAATCAAGCAGATTTTTTTCTACTTCCTTTTTATTTTATAATGGAAATACTCTTTAAATTAGATGAAGGTATTTGCAAGGTCTTATTTCACTTTTAAAAAAATGTTGAGATTATAATATAACATTTCTTCCCTTTCCTCCCTCCAAACCCTTCTGTATATCCCTTCTTACTCTCTTTTAAAGTCACATCCCCTTTTTTCATTGTTATGCATATATCTATATATATATATTTTCCTAAAAATAACCTGCTCATTGTGAATAGCGTTGCTTATATGTAGTTTTCAGGCTGGCCATTTGGCCCGAGACTACTGGTTGGTATGCTCTTCCCCAGGGAGGACCTCTTCTCCTGCAGGCAGCTCTCCTCAGCTGCCTGCAGCCCTCTGTTTAGGGCGAGGCCTGGTGGGCTGGGAGGCCTCGTGGGCTGTCCCCTGTTCACTTCAGCGTTATTGTTCAGTTCGTGTCTAGGAAGTCATGTTGGCAAGTTTGTTTTTTAGCTGTAGGAAATTTCATATGTGAAAGGGTCTGAAAGGACAGTGGACAGTGCACTATCCTCCCCTTACCCGACGGCCCTGTCTGTTGAGTAGCTCCTAAAGCTTTGCCACTAAGCTTGAGGTAAAGAAATGGAGTTGGAAATAAAGTTTCACTCCTGTGCAGTACGGTAGGAGGTTGTTTTTTTTTCGTTCATTTTATCTCTTTTGAAAACTTTTAAGCTTTTATTTTTATTGATTTTTAATTATGTGTGTCTGTGTGGTTATGTATGTGCATATGAGTGCAAGTACCTGAGGGACCAGAAGAGGCTGGAATCACAGGTGGTTGTGACACATGGTGTGGGTGCTGGGAACTGAACTCAGGTTCTCGGCCAGAGCAGCAAGCTCTCCTGAATTCCAAGCTGTCTCCAACGCTTGCTTTTGTTTTTTAAACAAACTCATCAAAGTATATTGAAAATCTTTTCATGTTATCATGTAAAAATATAAATTGACTTCATTCTTCTTAGCATCAATATGGTATTAATTTCATTACACAGATGCTCCATAAATAAAGTAATCCCCTTGTTGTCATCTCATGTCCCCAAATTATTGTAATAAGTCATTATTGTTATCTTTTCTTTATTACTTGGATTGTAATGTTTCAGGCATAGTGGCTTGGGGTTGGAGAGATGGCTAGACAGTCAAGAGCACTTATTTTCTCAGAGGACCCAGGTCTAGTTCCCAGCACCCACGTGACAGTCACAAGCATCGATAATTCCAGTTCAGAGGATGTGATGTTCTCTTCTGACTCCATGGCACCGGAAACACACATGGTGCATGCACCATTTTGCAGGCAAAACACTTACACACATGGACTGAAACCAAATCTAAAACAGCAGTTGGTTAAAGTATCCTGGCTGAATCAAAGGTCACCCACAAATAAACTTCAGCAGGGTGAAATGGGTAGTTTATGTCACAAACAGCAACGATGGCTGGTGCCCATCGGTCCCTGTCTGTCATCACCAGATCCAGCAAGCCCGCTCCTGTGGGTTGCTAAGAAGCATATTCAATCTGGAGAGGTAGATAGCCTCTTGTTACTCCTGTTAACCTTGCAAAACTTTATTATGCCTAACAGCTAACAAGTTAAAACCGTGTACATGAGATTGCATTGGAAAATTAGTTCCTCAAGTATAATTCTAGTTTTTTAAGTGGTAGCAGTACTTTTCACTGAGTCATGTTGACAGTTATTTGACTCAGTAGACAGTAGAATATTTCTTGATAAACAACTTTAAAAATCCAGGATGGGCTGGGGAAAGGGTTCATTTGAGGAAGTGCTTATTTCATAAGTACGAGGACCTGAGTTCAGATCCCCAGCCAGGTGTAGTGTTGCAGCCTGTGATCCCGTCCTGTGGCTGCAGGGGTAAGGAGACCCGGAGTTTGCTGGCCGGCCAGTCTAACCAACCCACGGAGGTCCAGGTTCACTGAAAAGATGCTGTGTAGAAAACAGTAAAATGCAGGGCTGGAGAGCAGGCTCAATGGGTAAGAGCATTTGTGCTCTGTAGGATTTCTGGGTTCCATTCCTAGCATCCACATAGTGGTTCACAGACATCTGTACTCCAGTCTCAGGGAATCTGATGTGGTTCACAGACATCTGTAGTCCAGTCTCAGGGAATCTGATGCCCTCTTCTAACTTCCATGGACATCAAGCACGCATGTGGCACACATACATACATGTAGGCAAAACACACAGAATAAAATGAATAAATCTAATTTTTATTTAAAAGGTAGAGACTAGTTGAGGAAGACACCCAGAGTCAACTTCTGACCTCCACATATATACATACACACACACACACACACACACACACACACACACACACACACGCACAGAGCCTTGACTTATGTACATGTACACACACACAGCTTGCACTTGTGTACATGTACACACACATACAACCTCACATATGTATATTTACATACACAGCTTCCACATATGCACATATATACACACAGCCTGCACATATGTGCACACATGCACTAATGTACATGTACACACATGCATGCACGTACATACCTCCCCATGCACTCATGGGCATGGTTCAAATCTAAGATGACTACTGGTCTCATTTTTTTTTTTTAATATTTATTTTTATTTTATGTGAATTGGTGTTTGCCTGCATGTGTAACTGTGTAAGGGTGTCAGATCTTGGAATTACAGACAGTTGTTAGCTGCCATGTGGATGCTGGGAATCAAACTCAGGTCCTTCAGAAGAACAGCCAGTGCTCTTAACCGCTGAGCCATCTCTCCAGCCCCTACTGGTCTCATTTTTAACTAACATTTTCCTTGGTTTCATTTTATTCTTTTTTGCTTTGTTTATTTTTACTTTGTCTAATCCTAGGAAAACACTTAAAACCTCAGAAGAAAAATACCCACAGAGATACTAAGTTTCAAATGTTATCCTTAAAGTGGAAATTCTTATGAACTTTGAGTTCTAAAGCTCATCTGGGTTTTTCAAATGATAAGATTTTTATAAATAAAAAAAAAAGTCGACCCTTGAAACATGGAAAAGTTAATTGTTAGCTCATATAAAAGATTATATAAAAGCTTGTGGAAATCTGGGCAGAGTTTGTATGGTCACGTGAGGCATTGTCTGTATTGTGTAAGATGTGAGGGTGAGTTTGTGTTCTGTAATTGACATCTTCCTCTCATAGTAGTTTGGAATAACGTAGTTATGATTATTGTATAGCCTGTGAATCTGTGCTGTAATTTCCGCTGACTTATTCATACCCTCCCAGAGGCATAACGCCATGGGCTCCTCATTTAACATACTGAGTTACAGCATTGTCTAAAGTGAAGGGATTCTAGCCAGCCCGAGCCTGGCAAACAGGGCTCTGACGGGCCTAGCCCTTCTCCCCCATCCCCCTGCCCTGCTGAAAACAGATTAAGTCCTAAAGCTAGCCCCCAAGGCGTGTTCCCTTTTTTGGCCATTTCCTCCTCCTGAGGCTGACCACCAAGGTCCAGATATTAAAGTATTCAAGTTCAGCAATCAAAGGCTCCTTTGGCTCACCTAATCAACATGCCCAATTAAAATTAAATACCTCACCCTAACACAAGATTCCCCCTTTACCTTTGTACCCAACTTCTATTTGCCAGTGGACCGCATCTGTCTCCATTCTATCCAGAGGCAGTTCTTTGTCCCTTTTCTGGGACAGCTACCCCTTCCCCCCCTCCGTTCCCTTCTCTTTCTCCCTTGGCCTCTGTCTCCCATTTTGTCCCTAATTTCCTACCCTTTGTCTTTCTGGGGCACACAAGTCTCCTTTGTGCTGAGAATTTGGTCTTGGGGGTCCTGAGCCGATACTGGTCCCTAAATAAGGGACATTGCCTTTGTGTAGGAGGCTGTTGTTTGGATGCAGTTTGACTCTCTGAAGTCAAAATAGGGACCAAAACGGATAAGTGCTAGATAGATGGATGGGGGAGATGGGGAGGCATCAAAATACGAAGGGCAGTTTGTGCAAAGAGGTTTTTGTTTGTTTTGTTACAAGATGGGGGCTCACTATGTTTCCCAGGCTAGCCCTTGGCCCCTGCCACAACCTCCTGGGCCACTTTGGTGCCAGACGAAAAGATGGTTGATAATTAACTTTGGAATTTTTTTGTTCTTTTTTTCCACAGGCAGCAGTTGGCTATCTTGGCTGATTTAGTGAAAGATTTGCCATTGGAGTTTGACTTCCTCTTTTCACAGTCTCAGGCCGAAGTCATCTCTGGGAAGCAGGAAGGTACTGGGCCTGGCTGGGTGGAGCAGGGTTGCCTCTGAGGTAGTCCAGGTCCAGCTTCTTTGCATCCCTTTCCATCTTCCTGTCAAGAGGAGTGTTGATTGAGCTGTACAGGCTGTCTGTAGACCCTGCCTTAGCAATCTGTTTCACATGCTGCTTGTAGAAGTCTCATATTTATATCTGGTTTTAACTTAGCATGCAGCAACATCATTCTTAGTATTTAATGATTCCAAATGGATCTTTGGTTGGTTTATTGCACTTTTGGAAATGCACAGTTCTAGGAGTCCTGTGCAGTTTTCCTAATTCAAGTGTGAAAGCAAGCTATTACATTAAGGTGTGGGGAGACCTTAACTTAAGGAATGATTAGGCTGAGTTACTTTTGCCCTGTTCTGGGCTTTCCTTTTATTGCAGTTACTATGCAGTTTGGCTACCTTCCCTAATACACCACCGCATTGATACATCTCACGTGGTGCAGGCAGGCCCAGAACGACTAGTTGCTGCCACTTCTTTTCTGTTTTTGAGACAAGATCTCACTATGAAGCCCTTGCTGGCCAAGGACTTGCTGGCTGGCTTAAAACTTAGAGCAGTCCTCCTGACTCTGCTTCCTAGTGCTGGGACTGCAGGTGTGAACCAACATGCACAGCTATTCCCTCCCTCCCTCCCTCCCTCCCTCCCTCCCTCCCTCCCTCCCTTCTTCTTCCTTCCTCTCCACCCCTTTTTCCCTCCCCCCCCTTTTCTTTTCTTTCTTTTGAGACAGGGTTTCTCTGTGTATCCCTGTCTGTCTTGGAACTCACTCTGTAGATCAAGTTAGCCTCAAACTCAGATCCAGCCCATTCCAGCTTCTTGAAAGGAGGTGATCGTGGGGCTGAGTGGGGGAGGCTCAGTTGCCACACAAGCATGAGGACCTGAGGTAGATCCACATAAAAGCCAGATGTGGGGACACACAGCTGTAATCCCAGAGCTGGGGAGGCAGAGCCAGTGCATTCCCTGGAGCTTGCTGACTAGTCAGCCTAACTGGATCTTCAAAACAGAATGTGGAGAGTGACTGAGGAAGACATCCTGTGGCATGTCTGGTCTCCATGTACACATGAAGCATGCGCATGTGTGCATCCCCCCATGAGCCTCCCCCCCCCACATCACCACCACCAACCAGACAAACAAGCAATAAGAAATCCCCTGGAATTTCTCCCTGCAACCCTGAACCTTTGGAGTCTGTTCTACTTTTTAAGCTAGAAAGCAGTCTGGAAATCCTTTCTGTACACACTTGGTTCATACTTTATCAAACTGCTTTTGAGTTGAAGCCAAGAAATACCTAAGGGATTGGGGCGAGAGACTCCATCTAGCTTGGGACCATTTTAAGTTCTTGTCTGTGTGCCCACTCTTGGTTTCCCTTTCCGAGTTCTTGCGGAGCTGCTGTGTCCCACCGGAGATTACAGTTGCCTCTTGCGGGGACACGGGGTTGGTGCCTTCCCCTCCTGTCCTCAGAAGCCACACTGCCAAGGTCAAACCCAAGCCTTTGTTCATGCTCTAACAGGTGACCTCCCTCTAATCTGCACTGCAGGTCCCCCCCCCTCAACAGGGTCTCATTAGATAGCCCTGACGGCCTGGGACAAGCTGTGTAGATCAGGCTGGCCTCAAATTCATAGAAATCCACCTGCTTCTGCCTCCTGAGTGCTAGGGTTACAGACACATGACACAATGCCTGGCCCTTGATGCAGTTTTAAATTTTTTTTTTTTTGAAGAGTTGTTTTGTTTACAATTTCTAGTCTTTGTAGCATTACTAGAAACTACAAAGGACTGCAGAAAGGAGGGAAACAGTGGGAAAAGATGTCAGTAATTGGGGAGGTAGGTAGCTAGCATGCGTGAGCCCCAGCACCATCAGGGATGGGGTGGGGAGCAGTGTGCTGGATGGGGGGGAAGAGAGAGAGAGAGAGAGAGAGAGAGATATTTAAGGCCCATGCACTAAGAGTATGGAATAGATGGGAGCTGGAGAGCTGGCTCAGCAGTTATGGGCACCAGCTGCTCTTCCAGAGGACCGGGGTTCAGTTTCCAGCACCCACATGGCAGTTCACAACTGTCTGTAACTCCAGTTTGGGAATTGACACCCTCACACAGACATACATGCAGGCAAAATATCAGTGCACATAAAATAGAAATAAATACATCTTAAAAAGATAAAAAGAGTAGGAAGTAGAATAGTATGTTCTTTTTATTTTTGTTTTCTCAAGAAGAGGAGAAAAAGGGCAGCCTTGGGAAGGGTCTGGTTCAGCAGTAGAGAGTTACAGAGAGGCCTTTCCATTTCTTCCTTAGGAGTTTATGCATGGATTGGAATCAACTTCGTTCTCGGACGATTTGACCATGAAGACGGTAAGTCGGTTTCGCCGTATGGTGTTCTCCAAGGGCTGCAGGCCCTCTTAGCTCTCGGTGTGTGGAGGGAGGGGTTTGCTGCAGCCTTTTCAGCCGTCTTTTACGAAAAGTTTCAAATGTCTATAAAAAGAGAAGTAACAAAGTGAACGTGTATGAGCCAATCACCCAGTGTCAACACTTAGAATATTTTGCATTTTTTTGTGTCTGCTCTCTTTCCACTGAATATATTAAAAAAATATCCTCCACTGTGATTGTTTAAACATACTTGTTGTATGTGTATGAGGGTAGGCATGCACATGGCATGGTGCATATGTCAAGGACATGTCGGCTCTCTCCTATCCCTGTGGTTACAGTTCAAATATTATATTTAAGTCATTTGAAAAGATTATTCTCTATATAATATACACTCAGTAATTAGATTAATTTATTTTAGTTGCTTTCAAGTTAAAAGCCAGAGCTTTTACCAGATAAGACAGCTTGCTGGCCTGGCAAATTTCTTTTTTTTTTTTTTTTTGCAGAGGGGGGTGTACGTAGGAGGGTTTAGGGGCGTAGGAGGGGGCATCTTTGCCTTTGGCCTTGATTTTTGTTTTTAATTATTTGAATCCTGTCATTGATTTTTAGAGTCAGATGCTGACACTTCCCTGGACTCAGCATCGGGACGCAGGAGGACAGTGGGGATACTGGACATGGGAGGGGCTTCTCTCCAAATCGCCTATGAAGTTCCTACCTCAACCTCTGTCCTTCCTCCCAAACAGGTATTCTGCCTTGTGTGGAAGTTCAGTTAGAAAGCCAGTGACGGAAGGCCACTGTCTGAAACTGTACCTCAGATCTGGGGCCAGAGCCCTAGATCAGTTCATATAGTTGGTAGCTTTGGTTATTTTCTGTTTTCTTTTTTTTTTCCCTCTTTTTCAGAGATGTGGGTCTCACTGTATGTCCCTGGCTAGCCTTGAACTCAAAGGGATCTGCCTGCCTTTGCCTCACTGAAGGCCTGTGCCTGCCACCACCCTGGCACTAGCTTGCATTATCTTGAGTAGGTCACCTCCCTGAGCAGAGTGTCCAAAAGGCATAATTGTATCTCTGCCTTACAAAGTCGTCAGGATATCCGAGTGTGAAGTAGTTAGCAAGGGCCCACTTAAGATAAGTGCTTGCTCCATTTCGGCTACTGTAACTAATACTGTGTATCTTTGTGAGTTGCCTGAGGAGTAAATATAGTCAGTCCTGGAAACCATTCATAATGCCTTTTTCCCTGCTGACCCTTCCTTCAGCTCTCATACTGTTTCCTGTGTGTTCACATGTGTAGGTGTACACACATTTGTGCGTATATGTATATGGAAGTCAGTGTCTTCCTTGAGACAGGGTCTCTCACTGAACTTGGAGTCCCTCTGGCCTCCCTTCCTCAACCCTGGGATTATAGGCACCCACTGTCAATGTGTGTGTGTGTGTGTGTGTGTATGTGTGTGTGTGTGTGTGTGTGTCTGTGTGTATGTGTGTATGTGTGTGTGTCTGTGTGTGTATGTCTGTGTATGTGTGTGTGTCTGTATGTATGTGTGTATATGTGTCTGTGTGTCAGTGTGTCTGTGTCTCTGTGTGTGTCTGTATGTGTGTCTATGTGTGTGTGTGTCTGTGTGTATGTGTGTCTGTGTGTGTGTGCTGCTAGAGGGATGGAGGGTGGTGTGAGTGGAGGAAAGGTGGTCTGGGTGCTTGTGTAGGTGACAGTCAGTTTGGAGACCCAAGATTGACAGTACATATCTTCTTTATTTTGTGAGCAAATAGGAATCACACTCAAGTCCTAATTTTGATCATGGTTAAAGCTTTACTAGGTCCCTGACCCCTTAAGCATATATTTGATGCTGACTTTTATTTTTCTTTTTGTGGATTAATCATATGCTAAGCAAGTACTGTGCCAGTGAGTTTAATCTCCTCCAGTCAAGGATATATTTTAAGGGAGAAGATTGATCATAGAGAGGAAAAAGAAGCCTTCCTCTTAAAACATGTGGTATACACAAGAAATGGGACATGCTAATGCCCCCAGAGGCCAGTGAGTCAGCCAGTGTCAGCCAGACTGCAACAGTCCTGTAATTTGAGCTAAATCATTGGTTCTCAACCTGTGAGTCGTGACTCCTGTGGGGGGTGTAAATAACCCTTTCCCAGAGGCCAAATATCGAACATCCTACATATTTGATATTTACATCACAATTCCTAACAGTAGCAAAATTACAGTTATGAAGTATCAATAAAAATAATTTTATGGTTGGGATCACCACCACATGAGAAACTGTCACCACAACATGGGGTCACAGCATTGGGAAGGTTGAGAAGCACTGCACTAAATGATATGTCTCACCCTTGATGCTGTTGATATTTGGGGCTGATGTGTGGCTGGCTATACTGTGATGTTTAGAGTTGCCGGTGGTTGAGACCGTTTTGTAATAATAGCTGTGAGGAGATGTGGACCTACTGAGTCAGCCCCATTTGTGAAGTCTTGAGCAGGAACCATGCTGCCGCATGGACCTATTGACCTGGGCAATAGGTCAGAATTGAAGCTGAGCACTGCCCCCCTCTGTCACTGTGTGTAAGAGGCACAGAGCAGCAGCAGAGTCTGGAATGTTCTAGGAGTGAGTGCTCAGTGGCCTGATCCAGTGTAGGCGTTTCAGGGGGAGGTTCCAGGGAGAGAGGATGGACTTGGGTCATGAGGAGTTTTGGCTGTTGTTTTGGGGGCTTGGTTTTCAGTTCTGTCTCTTGTAAGGACCCAACCAAAGTTTCAAGTAAGACAGTCACATGAGCCTCAGTTTCCATAGTTAGACAAACTGGAAGGTCCTTCCCAACTTAAGTTTTGTGGCTATGTTGGCTGTTTTTTTTTTTGTTAAGGAAAATAATTTTGTGTGGAGTGGGAAAGAGACATGTAGCTCAGAGAGCCTTGAGTGAGAAGTTGCAGGGTTGAAGGAGACAGTGGAAATGAAAGGGGACACATTTCAAGAAATCTTTGGAGCAAAAATCCAGTGTATATTTGAGTGAGTATGGTGTTATGACGACAGGGATGGATCAGCAGAAGTCCTGATGGTCCAGGCTGGGGGGCTGGGAGGGTGAAGGGAGGAGAAGGCAGGCGAAAGGCAGAGATAGCATGGTCCCGAGCCGGGGTGCGGGGTCACAGCCAACAGTGGGGTCCCGAGCCGGGGTGCGGGGTCACAGCCAACAGTGGGGTCCCGAGCCGGGGTGCGGGGTCACAGCCAACAGTGGGGTCCCGAGCCGGGGTCACAGCCAACAGTGGGGTCCCGAGCCGGGGTGCGGGGTCACAGCCAACAGTGGGGTCCCGAGCCGGGGTGCGGGGTCACAGCCAACAGTGGGGTCCTGAGCTGGGTCAGAGCATCTCTTTGGTCTTCTAGTTCTGAAGTCCTATTTGTGGTCATTGAGTATTAGGTCTTAAATGACTGTGTGTACAGATTTAGAAGGCAGCAATGGAAGTACTTGCAAGCATCCAATCAGATGCAGACACAGCAGTGTAGTGACTCAAAGACGGATGTTAGTGTTTGGTTAAAAAGCAAAGACTGTGTGGCTGTCGCCTCGGAAACACTCCGTATCCCTTAGCTATACCTCTCACCCTCCCTTCTTCCATTACCTCCTTTCTGTTTATTCCCGAATTTTCATATAATAAAATCATGCAGTGAAGCGTGATCCTAACTAATCATCAGTAAAAACCAGGAGTCAGATATCAAGGTGAAAGCCGAAAGATCAGAGGAGCCACAGTCACTTCCCACCTCCCAGAATCCTCTACCCCCTCTCTCTGCCCAGCCTTGTCTCCTCTCTGTACAGACCTCTGGATCTCTATGGCTAACTAGTGCTAGCTCCACACTCTGATCTCCAGGCAAGCTTTATCTGTCAGAACACAAAATATCACATAGCAATGCAGTATGGCCCTTTATGTCTGACTCAGAAAAATGTTTGCAAGGTGATGGACATTACAGGACATGCAAGCACTGTTGTGCCCGCGTGTAAGAATTTCCACGCTTGCCACCAGGGAGGCTGGACACGCTGTGAAGAGTGAGGATTTATTGTTATATACAGGGAACCTGGGTTGATAACCTAGCTCCGGCATAGCAGGAGGGCTAAGGCTGCTGCTCTGATAGACAAGGGTCTTTAAAGAAAAACCTACATGAACAATATGGGACACACCTCGACGGTTCAGGATTGGGCAAAGGGGTAAGGGGCAGCAGCCATTGGAGTTTTCTGGTGCGAATCCAACCTTTGAATCCATTGCAAGTTTACACACAGACCTGGGCCCTGCTCCCAGGTAGCATTGTGCAAATGAATCCAGGTCCTTACACAGGCACATCACAGGGCGTGGTGGCTGAGTGACTGTCCATATTCATTCGCTGTTGGATTCACAGTTGAGTTGCTTCCACGTTTAGGCTGTTAGGATAGTAATGCTGCGAATATTCATGAACACTTTTGTGTAGACATAAGTTTTTAAGCCTCTTGGATATAAACCTACGAGTAAAGTTGTTAGGTGCAGAAATATGTTCACAAATTAAAAATACAAAGTCCAAACAGTTATTTCCATTTTTCAATAATACACATTAAAAAAAATCCCCAAAAGCTCATTGGGATAGTCCTTCATGGCAGCGGGTAGGGATGGGACTGGAAGTGAGGATGAGGCAGAATCTAGGAGAGGGGCCAGCTCAGACACATAATTTAATCTCTACACTTCAAGTTAAAAACCAAAAACAAGGGTGGGTGTTGGTGGCACACCCCTCGAATCCCAGCACTTGGGAGGCACAGACAGCTGAATTTCTGTGAATTTGAGGCTGTCTTGATCTACATAGTATCAGGCTACACAGTGAGACCCTGCTTGAGACAAACAGAAAACAACCAAACAACAAAACCTCCTTATTTTGAAGATAAAACTGAACTTTCTCAATGCCCAACCCTATCACAGGAAATAGTAAAGCTTTTTGAATAGTTCTAGACAAGGTCACAAAATAGATCTCCAAATGATCTTTTCTTTATTAAAGGATTTTTTTTCTAATAATGAAAATAGTACATTGCCATTGCAGATAACTGGAAGAACAGAAGTCCACAGCAGATAATGGCATCAGCTCTAATGAAGCCACCTCCCCTGTGTCAGCTGCTTCTCTCCTAGCTGTTACAAAATGCCTGACCAAAACAACTTCAGAGGAAGGGTTATTGTGGCTTCCATTTTGAGAGGACACAGTCCATCGAGATGTGGCAGCTAGTCACATGGCATCTAGAGTCAGGAAGCAGAAATGAGGGTGCTCAGCTGCTTTTCTCTCTTCGTTCAGTCAAGACCCCAAACCATGGAATTGTATTGCCCACTTTCAGGGTGGGTCCCCTCTCTGCAGTTAAACCTCTTGGGAAATGACCGCACGCACACACTCACGCGCGCGCGCGCGCGCGCGCGCGCGCGCACACACACACACACACACACACACACACAGGTACAGGGCCTTGCTATAAACTTAGATTGTCTTTGAATTTGTGATCCTCCTGCCTCAGCTGCATGGGTGCTGGGATTACAGGAGTGCATTACTGTGCGTGGCCATGAGGATGAACAGCCATTTTAAAGAGTAGTCACAGAAATGGAGCCAAGTGGATTCACAGTGCCACCGCTTTCTAGAAAGGAACTGAAACCCTCTTTTTTCTCTTGATCTTGTGTTACAGGAAGAAGAGGCCAAGATCCTGTTGGCTGAGTTCAACCTGGGCTGTGACGTGCAGCACACAGAGCATGTGTACAGGGTTTATGTCACCACCTTTCTGGGCTTTGGAGGCAACTTTGCCCGGCAGCGCTATGAAGAACTTGTGCTGAATGAAACACTTAACAAAAACAGGTACATTTGACATAGAGTCCTCATTTCCACCAGACTGCAGATGGTAGGAAAAAATGGTGACATCCAGCTATCATGGCTGAGGTTTCTGCCATGTTTCTAGGGACCTGATTCAGACTCTGCTTTGCAAGGGTACATTCTGGTTTTTAGTAGTAAGGCTGGCAAAAATGTCCAACTTTTGTGTTATTTTGCAGATATCTACAGCCATACCTGACATCATGAGACCTTTAAGGCTAGGAGAAGTGGATTAACCCCTTTCATATGAGAGTTAGGTGTGCTTGTGTGCGTTAAATTTAACAAGTACATAAGGTTAAATTTGCCTTTAAAATAGTATCCAAGTCTTGAGTGGTCAGTTTTTCATCCAGAACTGCAAAGATCACTGATTACTTAAAAAGGTTTGTTTTTATTTTTATTTACATGTGTGCATGTGTTTGAATGTGTTTAGGTACCTGTAGATATCAGAAGAGGCATTGGATTCCCAGTGGCTGGAGTTGTAGTTGATTGTGAGCTGCCTCATGTGGATGCCAGGAACTGGCCTTGAGTCCTCTTAACAGCTGAACTACTCTTCAGCCCTGAGATCACTGGTTTTTCATTTGTATACCTGTAGAGCATAATAACAGTTCTTATTTGCTTATTTTGATTATTTAAGGTTATTTATCATTGTGTATATTGGAGATACAATAAATAATGGTTCTTTTCTATCAGATAATTGTATATCCATTAGCTTAGCAAGAAAAAACTAACATAAAGAGGCAGTGGTGTATCCCACTTACAGTAATTTCTCCATAGCAGTTGTCTTAGATTTAGAGAATGTTGAATACTGTCTCATCAGTCTTTTTAAATGTTTAAGCCTGTGGTGATATATAGTGTATCAAATAAAGATTGCCTGAAGATCAGAGGGCAGAGCCAGCCACAGAGTTAGCTGTAGAGGTCAGGCAGTGGTGACACATACCTTAATCTTAGCACTCAGGAGGCAGAGATCCACCTGGATCTCTGTGAGTTCAAGACCAACCTGGACTACCTGAGATTAATCCAGTTCGAAAGAGAAACAGAGCCAGGAACTGGTGGCACACACCTTTAATCCCAGCACTAGGAAGGTTGAGACAGGAAGTGATGTGGCTGGGCAGAGAGAGGAATATAAGGTGGGAGGAGACAAGTGTTGGGCCCTTCCATTTTGTTGTGCCCTTGCGGTTCCCTTTGCTTCCCCTTTTTAGTCTGAAGATCTGTGGAGACAGCATCTACGCCTTTTGGCCTGAGGATTCAGTAGTGGTGAGACATGGCTGTGGCTTATTCCTCTGTCTCTCAGGTCTTCTAGCATCTACCCCAACATCTGGCTCTGAGTTTTTATTAATACCAGTTAGGATTCAAGCAACAAAGCCTCCATCACTAGGAGGTCATGGAGCTTTGGGGAATTGAGGCGTTCTGGATGAACATCCCACAGACCACTTTGTTAGTCTGTGCAGCTGACTTGCACTGGGGCCCTTCCCAGGCTCTGAAAGCTCCAGGCTGGCTTCAGTGCTTCCCTGTGTGTGCCTCTCCTGCTGTTGCTCTTCCTGGGCTCCATCCATTGCCTTGGCACTTTCTGGGCAAGCCCTGAAGTTGCCCACTTTAGGATTGTTGAGGTCAAAGTATGGCTCCCATAGCTGCCAGTCTACCAGACAAACCTAGCCTCCTGGATGGCTTTTGCTTCCTAATAAATTATTTTGAGTTTTTCTTGTAGTTAGTGACATGTTCTTACAATAGTCAGATTCCACTTATTCCCTATCATTCATTCTGTTGTGTTGCCCTTTCTCATGTTCTCCTTCAGCTTCTAATATTCATGCGTCTTCACCCCACAGAGTCCATTTGTTCATATCTGCCTGTTTAGGAACAGTGAACAGTGAATGCAGTTACCAGTGGTCCTTGGCCAGATCTGCATATTAAGTTCCTTAGTAATGAGAACATGACTGCTAGACAGGGGTGTACTAGAGAAGTAGAACTGTATGATGCCACGAGAGGAGTCTCTTCCTTCCCATTAACAGCTGAGGGATTTGTGGTTCAGTCCCTGGAGCTGTCCCTCTGCCTGCTCTGTCCCAGACCACTTACTCAATGCCAGGCCTTGCCTTACCGCTGCTGTGGTTCCTTCTACAGGAAGCTGCCCTCTTTGGGTTCTTCTCACTTTGTCTCTTCCCAGTTGTGTGTGTTTGTGTATTTTTGTATGTATATGGTGTGTGTGCGGGGAGGGGGCTGCAGGTGTGTGTGTATGTATGTACATGTTGATACGTGTGAATGTGGGCATGTGTTTGAGGCCAAGGCTTCACCTTCCCCTAGTTTGAGAGCAGGATCTCTTTTGTTGTCCACTGTAACTGCTCTAGAAGACAAATGAAGCCAACTAAAGTGTCATGCAATGGTCAGCTCATTCAGAGCCTCAGACAATTTATACTCTGAGGGTTAAGAAAGGTCACATGAGTAGAGTTCTCATGAGTTCACGCTGTGTATAACCACAAGGACAAGCCACACATGACAAAAACATATTTTTCCACAGAAGCACATAAGGGATAGTTTAAACATTGAATAGCGGCAACAAGCCATGATGAGTTGCTCACAGGACAGGACTTTTGACTGCATCTGGCGCCCAATGTGGGGCTGGAATTTCTGCATGGAACTTGACACAGCTTAAAAAGCGATTTTAGACCCTAACATGAGAGTCAAATGCAGCTTCTTGGTAGCTGCATTTTTTTCAGATAGGCTCTGTTGCTGGTGGCTAACAGATGTGCAGCTCCTTTAAAAGATGGCTTCCTGGTTTGTGCTAGTGACTCTTTTGAGAGGTCCTGGGACAGAGACTTGAGTGGGGTTTGTGGGCAGCATGCTACAGGTTGCTTGGTGGCATCAAGGACCTACTGCTTCCCAGAGTTGGGGCAGTAAGCATGGCTCCCAGAATTGCCTTAGAAGTAAACTCACTCCTATCCGCTACACCTGGGATGAAAGTAAAAACACACTCCAAGAACAATTCTGTGTTTTGAAGAAACTGAGGTTATAAGACTCTTGCCTTGTTTCCTTGGAATGTTCTCACAAGCACTCAGAATTCTTATACATATTCATTCCTGGACCATGTCCTGACACTCTACTGCTGTGCACAGCAGGTTGTATCTTAGCCCTATATCTTCCAGGGAGTTTTCTGTCTGCCTCCTATCTCCCTGTTAGGCACTGGGATTAAAGTCACACACTACCTCGAATTTAAACTCAAATACTCACACTGTGCAGTGAGTGTTTTATCCATGGAGCCATCTCTCCAGCCCGGTTGGGTGTTAAACAGGAATGAATCCCTTGCACTTTTCAGAGGGTTATGGGCATGAAGGCCAGAGGGGGAACAGCAGATCCGCAACTCCTGTTTGATTCTATGCTGGGAAATACATGTTGATGACAGACTTGAGTAAAATATGGTACATTTCTCTTTTTTTCTAAACTTAATTTGCTTAAAAATATGCATATGTCCCTACTACATAGTAATACTCAACTCAGTCCTTGTTGCTAGATTGTCTTTGAAAATCAGAAGGCATTTGTGAAGCAAAAACACTTTGTAATTAATATAAGCCTCTGAATAATTATTTTTTAAGCAGCTTTGGAACTGCAGGTGAGAGAGATTCCTCCGGACTGCAGACCTGGATGAATCAGAAAACTTTTGGCTACAAACTTAGTTCTGAGAAGAGGTCAGGGTCAGCACTCTCAATGTTCTGTCTGTTTTTGTTATCCTGACAGATTGCTAGGCCAGAAGACAGGCCTGAGTCCTGACAATCCATTTCTGGACCCCTGCCTGCCTGTGGGACTCACAGATGTGGTGGAGAGGAACAGCCAGGTCCTGCATGTCCGAGGAAAGGGAGACTGGGCCACTTGTAGGGCGATGCTGAGCCCCCTGCTGGCTCGCTCCAACACCAGCCAGGCCTCGCTGAATGGGATTTACCAGTCTCCAATCGACTTCAACAACAGCGAGTTCTATGGCTTTTCTGAGTTTTTCTACTGTACAGAGGATGTGTTGCGCATTGGCGGCCGCTACCACGGGCCAACATTTGCCAAGGCTGCTCAGGTAACTCATGAATAATCAAGGGTGACTCATGCTGGCAGCTCCATTTATTGGATGCCTGCCTTTGTGTCAGGCAGTGTACAAAGGGCTTTGCATGTATGATCTCACTTGAGTCCTGTGAGCCCTAGTTTTATGGAGGAGAAAGTGACCTCAGAGGTTCAGGAACCATCTTTGCTAAATGCCCTCCTGATTGAACATGTTTAGGTTTCCATGGGAGCTGAGGTCTCATAATATCCTTTAAAGGGCTGCCTGCCCCCAGTGATCTGCTCACTAGTCCTCATTGAAAGACTGTGTCCCACCATGTCCCAACAGTGCCATATAGGGCCCAAGTCTAAAAATACATAAGTCTTAGGGAACATTCTAGATTCAGCAGGCATGTCCTTGATTTTTTTATACCATTTTGTGATGTCTGAGAGACAGAGATGGAAGAATCGCTCCTCTTGTGTTTTTTATGCTTCCCTTTCGTGCTTCTGGCTCCCTGGGGTACATTTCCAACAGACTAGCAACTGCAGTTTCGGCTGCCCACCCCAGAGGCAGTCAGGGAGGATTGTGGGGCTCCAGCTCTAGGCAGCCCTTCTTCCTTACCCCCTAGAGTCCAGGGCTCCCTGGCTGGCCTGGCTTGGGTCAAATCTAAAATTCTTTAGATTTTGTTGTTTGGAACACAGAGGGGTCAAGTGATTGCTTAGCCATTTGGTGCCCGTTTGTTTATTCTCTTTCCAGTAGAATGTAAGCCTCATGGGGACAGGCTCTTCTGATACATAGGAGAGCATCTGGCAACTGCTAGACAGCAAATGTTCTCCCCCTGAACCAATTGAAAACTGTTCCTTGAGAGCTCTAACCCCAGGCCCAGGCTGATGACAGGCTGTTCTTCATGCCGTATGAGTTCCCACAGAGTGGCGGGGACCAGCTCTCTGGCTTTTAATGTCATTCTCCAGGCTCTTTGAATCCTAAGAGGCTCAGGATCAAATTTGGGGCTGTTTTGTATTAGACGTGGAACAGTGGGAGTAGAGGAGGCATGGCATTGTGTTCACTGGTCCCGTGTGCCATCCATTTTCCTTGGTGAGATGGTCGCTCACGAGTAATTAGAAATGGAGTGGCTGTGCCTGGGGGAAGTTGGAGAACTGGTCTGTAATTCTGTGTGGTGCTATTTTCTGTGCGCTTGTCTCAGGATTACTGTGGCATGGCTTGGTCAGTACTGACACAGAGATTCAAGAATGGCCTCTTTTCCTCACATGCAGATGAGCATCGACTCAAGTGAGTACATTTCTTTTCTACTTTAGATACAGTCTTAGAACATGGGTGGTAGATTATATTAGTGAATCATCCAGCACTACAGATCAGATTTTAGACTGAAGGAGAATTTGATTATTTTAGAGTTTGGTTTTCTGGAGCATAGGGACCAACAGAGAGTCCATTTCTGTGGCAAGAAACCGGTTGTTAGCCAGCAACACTTTCTCCAGGTGATGCATGTCAGTGGTGATGACCTCTTTAAGCATTTTATTATAGAAAGTTAGCTAAAAAGTAGTGTCTTAGTTAGGGTTTCTATTGCTGTGAAGAGACATCATGGCCACAGCAACTCTTATAAAGGAAAACATTTAATTGTAGTGGCTGGCTTACAGTTCAGAGGTTCAGTTCATCATCATCACAGTGGGAAGCAAGGCAGCATGCAGGCTGCTGTGGTGCTACAGGAGTTTAGCATTCTTATGTCTTGACCCACAAGCAACAGGAAATGGTCTGAAACACCGGGTGTGGCTTGAGCATATAAGACCTCAAAGCCCACCTTCACAGTGACACATTCCTCTAACAAAGCCACACCTCCTAATAGTGCCACTCCCTTTTGGGGCCATTTTCTTTCAAACCACCAGGCGTAGAAAGAATCAAAGTGTGACAATTACTTAACATCAACATTTTTTCAAGGAGTCATAATGCTCCCATTTGCATATGTTTAGTTTGAAAAATTCAAAGGTGCTAGGCATAGTGGTGCACACCTTTAATCCCAGAACTGGGGAGGCAGAGGCAGGCAGATCCCTGAATTTGAGGCTAGCCTGATCTACAGAGTGAGTTCCAAGATGACCAGTGCTATAAAGAGAAAACAGAAGAAAATGAAAGACTCTCAGAGACCCCAACCCCAAGAACTGACACAAGAATCACTGGCTCTAATCAACAAGAAGTTATTTTAATACACAGGCGCCTACGGTCGATCACCAGCTTCAGCTAACTGAGCATGCCATACAAAGAACAGCCCTCGTTTTTATACAGGCAGAGTCTCATCAGCTTAAACATAAAGACATACATCATATCTCATTAGCTACTTTGAACTACATATAAAATTCCGCTAAGGGGTAATGTTGTAAATCATTTGCAAGGTTCAACTTTGGGGCAAGGTTGTGAAGTTTTTGATCCTGGGGATGCTGTGAACATCTGGTTTGAGTTAAGATTAGACACTCTCGGTCTCTTCACCCTCCCATGGCCTTCCTTATTTTGTTAAAAAACCCTTAACTGTTGGTTTCCTGATATACTGAGGCTTTGCCTGCAGGATGACTTCCAGCTAATTGGCCTTGTGGAAATTTTGAGGTTGGGGTCTTTCAAAAACAACAACATCAATGCAAACAAAAAACAAAGAAAAAAGAAAAGATAAATTCAAAGGCACAAACAAACATAAAATAGTGCAGTGAATCCCTCTACATCTGACACGAAGCTTCCCTAACCACAGTAACTCCTGCCAAGCTAGCTTTTCATTTATGCAAATCATGGATGTTATACCAGCACATCATAGTTATCTCAGGATGTTCTCTGAAGATGGATATCTTGAAAATCAAAACAGGAGAAAATCATAGCCATAGGCTCAAATTTGGCTATACCTACAAGTGTAGTTGGTTGTCTTTGTTTTATCCTTTTGGCTCTTTTAGGGGACTGCCATGGCGTCTTATTCTTGCTTATGAATGTCCAGCCTTAGCCTGACTTATTTCTAGCTAGCTTTTCTTAATTTAAATTGTCTCATCTACTTTTGCGTCTGGGCTTTTACTTTTCTCTATCCTATATGCCTTTCTTTCCTTCTTTCTCTGTGGCTTGCTGTGTAGCTGGGTGGCAGACCCCTGGAGTCTTCCTCTCCTCCTCTTTCTTGATTCTCAAACTTTTCTTCCTAGATTTCTCTTCCTATTTATTCTCTCTGCCTGCCAGCCCCACCTATCCTTTCTCCTGCCTTGCTCTTGCCCATTCAGCTCTTTATTAGACCAATCAAGTTTTAGGCAGGCAAAGTAACACAGCTGCACAGAGTTAAACAAATGCAACATAAAAGAATGTAACACTAAACAAATGTTCCACAGCATAAACAAATGTAACACATCTTCAGTTAATTTTCCACAAGGAAATGGTGAGAAGGCAAAGCAAAGAGAGGCTGGTCACTTGATACTTGACAGAAAAGCATTGGTCCCTGCAAAGGAATGCATTGCAGTTAGTTTCTTTTTATTTTTTTAAAGCTTAGTGAACTTCTTTATTGCCACTTAGGTATCAGTGTTTTAAGTCAGCTTGGATGTACCAAGTCCTGCACGAGGGTTTCCACTTCCCCTACGACTACCCAAACCTGCAGACAGCGCAGCTGGTGTACGACCGAGAGGTGCAGTGGACACTGGGAGCTATTCTTTATAAAACTCGATTCCTGCCACTCAGGTACAGTGAGACAACCAGGCTGGGACCTTGACCTCAGAGGACGTTAAGTCAGTGCTTCTGAATAGATTTCTCCAGTTAACCATTCAACTCCTTCACCCTCCAGAGACTCCCCTTGTTCCTTCCATCTGAGCCACTGGCCCAGTCAAGCGTGATGAAACAGAAAAGTTGAGATGGATTGGTCTGGGGCTGGAAAGATGGCTCAGTGGTTAAGAGATGGATTGGCCTAGAATCCCTTCCTCACCTTTGCCATTTCAGAGAGCCAGCTCTGTTTGCTGTCTTCCAACAGATCATCGGTGTTTATGTTTGGGCTCATACTAAACGCTTCTAGGATACACACTGATGACCTCAGATGTGACTCTTAAGTTAGTCTGGAAAACATTTGACAAGGAGTTGAAGGAGGCCATCTAGGCAGAGCACTCTTTCCTCATGGGTAGAATTGTTCTAGAAGTGGTATCATGGTCCTGGTACAGTTTAAGGTGGTCTGGCATTAGCAAAAAGACCTGCCTCAATGGGTGTTTTCATCCAGTGTGAGAGACCCATGCCTTGCTGCTATGTGCTGTAAGATATCTATCTGGGACATGCTTTAGGTCCTCTTTCCTAGGACAGGTTCAGATAAAATGAAATGTACTTTTCCTCTTGTGCCTGATCCTCCAAACTCTGATCAGGGACCAGACAGGGAACAGTGTGAAAGAAGTGGGTTGTGTGGCTCTGAGGAACCGGACAGTGTGCACCAACTAAAGTACCGTTCCTGTCACACACAGCTGCTATCTGTCCCAGGGAAAGGAGGGTGTAGGAGGAGTCAGCCCTCGGGCTGGGGATACCCTTAAGCTTTGCTTGCTCTGTGCAGCTGGTTTCCCAGGATGTTTGAGTGGATGGATAGGAGGGATTTGAGGTGTTTCACCCTGAGACTGATAGTTCTTTCCCCTGCCCTAGGGACCTTCGGCAGGGAGGTGTCCGGCAAGCCCATAGTAGCTGGCCTCGGCTCTCCTTTGTCTATAACCACTATGTCTTCTTTGCCTGCACCCTGGTGGTGCTGCTGGCCATCATCCTGTACCTTCTGCGAATCCACAGAATTCACCGCCGGCAAACTCGAGCCTCAGCTCCATTGGACCTGCTGTGGATCGAACAAGTGGTGCCAATGATTGGGGTGCAGGTGGGGCCATGAGGCTGGACCAGAACCGGAGAAGCTCCAGTCCTTTAGGATTGCTGTTTACTGAATTCCTCCACATTCCTGAACTGGCCTCAGATGCTGCTTTGGCCTGGGAATTTCTACTTTTTCACTTTAATTTCTTTTTCTGAGAAGCTGTAATCTAGTTTGTGAGGAACTAAGTGGTGAGAGGCTGGTGCTAACCTGGGGCATGAAGCTAAGCCCAAATGAAGCATGCTTCTCCTTTATCTCGGAAATCTGGGATGTTTCTGGGATGTAGCATTTTCCCCTCTTGCTGAAGCAAGTTTTTGATTGGGCAACTGGAATCATGGTTGAAACCAACTTGGATTGACTGATACAAAGCCAGAGACATTCCAGCAAGTGCCCCTGCTTTCTCTGTAACAGAGATATCCTTATGTGGAGATCCACAACCTTGAATAGGGAACCAAGATCTCTGAGGTTCAGTGGACCAGGATCTCAAGGCAACCAAAACAACTTCCTTGCTTACTTGACATCCCTTACAGTGTTGCTGATTTTGTTATGTAGACCTGAGAGGTTAGAACCCCTTTTAAACGAGCGATCCACTGAAGATCTGACAGTATTTTATCTGATACTTGGTCTGACCAGTATAGAAAACATTTCCATGTCTCACAGGCTGCTTGGGCACTAATGTTGCCTTTTGAGCCTTAAGTGTGCTTAATGGAGAAACTGTAATTGGAACCAAGGACATGGTTTGCCTGTTTTTAGGTTACTGTTTCACAGGCATATCAAAACAACTCCCCTCATTTCACTGCTAAGATCATACCTATTATGGAGGGATGTATTTGGAGGTTTTTGGTTTAATATCAAGAGAGTGGGCATAGGCAGTAAAATCAAAGATTTTTTTTGTCTTTTCTTTCTTTTTTGTTTTGTTTTTTGAGACAGGGTATACTGTGTGTGTAGCTCTGGTTGTCCTGGAATTCACTCTGTAGACCACCAGGCTCGCATCAGACTCACAGAAATCTGCCTGCCTCTACCTCCCAGGTGCTGGGATTAAAGGTATGTGCCATCATGCCCAACTTAAAAATCAAAGTTCTTACCTATTTTTGGAATGTTTGAAAGAGAGCAAATTCTAAACTTTGGAATAACTAGATAGAATTCCCATGGAGCAGCCTGGTCACTTTTTGGACACCTGTCACAAATAGCACTTCCTTTATTGGGGAGGGGAAAGCCATATCCATGTTCTCATCCACGGCCTTTCAGTTACATGAAGAGTAGGGGTTCATTAGCTCATCCCTGCTGAATGGACTCTATTTTCCAGAGAAAACCATGAAGGACCTGCCTGGGATTGTTCCCAAGGCTGAGGTAGTAGCTTGGTTTCTTCTTCTGGGGAGTAATGCAAGTCCAATTTTGTATGTAGCCAAGGCTAGCCTTGCACTCCTGATCCTCTTGCCTCTGTGTCCTGGAGTGCTGGGTTTAGAGGTGGACACCACCCGACCAGACCATTGGGTTTAGAGGTGGACACCACCAGACCAGACCATTGGGTTTAGAGGTGGACACCACCAGACCTGGCCCATTTCCTTTCATTTTGCCAAATCTTTTTACATCTAGGATTAGAATTGGGGAGTGGTGTCTAAATTTAAAGAATAAAAATGGATTTCTTTGAAAATAAACTTCATACTGGCAATAGAAAGAGATGAAATACTTTATAATAGAGGAAAAAAAAACCAGAACTAAGACAGTTCTAGGCCAAGGTGAGGATAAATGTATTCACTCTGATTAGGAAAGTTTTGAATTATTTTCTTCTTTTTCTTTTTTGAGGCAGGGTCTCATGTAACCCAGGCTGGCCTAGTACTCAGTGATCATCCTGCCCCAGCCTCCCGCCTGCCTGAGTGCTGTGATCATTGGTACGCATCACCATGTGTGCATATTAGAAAGTAGATACTTTGCAAAGGTTCTTTCACATATTTTACTTTTCATCATGACTATGTCATTGGCATTTCTCTTAAATTTCAGGATTCTCTTTAATTTTTCGTCCTATGAGCGAGCCTTTGCCTTTTTAATGCTGCTTTAAGATGACAAAATGTTCTTGCTAGCCATTTGCCTCCTCAGGGAACTTTTAATTTCATCTTGATTTCTATACACCAGTCTTGGTGTTCTTGGGAGATCTAGTTAGAAGTTCACAGTGACCACCGAATATGCTCAGACCCGGGCTGGAGGAGGAGGTGAAGGCACGCAGTCCAGTTACGCTCTCCTTCCAGAACTGACTCTTCTCCCTGATGGTTCTAGAAGCGACCATTTGTCAAGCACTTACTTTGTACTGCTTTTTAGAACTGTATGCGTTCTTTGTATACTACTTAATCATTATGACAGCCTTTTGGATTGATAGCTCTATATTCTTTTTATATTTGAAAAAAAATCTCAGGATGCCTACCTTTATCATTTTTCAATATAAATATGTTTCTTAATTTATTTTAATTAGTCTTTGAGTTTTTGTTTGGTACGTTATATCCTGTTTACTACTTTAATATTTTGGGATCCAGACTTATCCTCATCAACCTAAGACTTCTCAAAGTCCCACAGATTAAGAACAAGATGGGACTTTGTCATACAGGTGAGAAGCACTGAGTGTATTGCTCTTGACTGGGGGGGGGGCTTCCGTCACTCCCACCAGGTAGATTGCCAGTGGAGCCTTGTTACCCAAGTTTTCACTGCATCTGTTTAGTGTCTTTTTTTTAATTATTATTATTCCTTTAGGTTTTACTTTTAAGCAACTAGCTTAGTTTTGCACATTTATTTCCTAACCACAACATTCCAATAACATTCCAATCTGAATGAAGATACAAATGCCTAATAAGAGATTTCTACCTCATTAGAGAACTTGGTGGTGATTCTTGGGCAGTTTCCAGACTGGGATTTGTGTGACTCCATTTTGGTTGGGATTAGGAAATAGCTGGAGCAGCAGGGCTGTCTCTCTGAGTGTCCTAAATCAGTCTGCGAGGCTACGCTTACCTTCAGCCTTGCTGTCGAGATGACAGACTTCTGCCAGACTTGTGAAGGGTTTGTTGGTGTTACAGAAATTGGTATGTTCAGAAGTGAGGAGTGAAACCCTTTGGCATCTTTGACTGACAATGCAGACTAACAAATATTTTTGTGAACAGTGGATGCATCTGAAATCAAATACTTGTAGGTAATGTTGTGAATTCTGAGTGATTCTGTCCTGGGCCTCCACTTGTTCCTAACAGGGATCTGATCTAACTGGAAAAGCTCTTGCACTTTACTTGGGTTTTTGTTTCCATGGGTAGCTCATTAAGGTTCTATTTTAAGCCATTTTGTCTTGTTTTATATCCCAGTAGGCTGCCTTTGTAGTATTTCATACTTCCCTTTTGCCCTAGAATTTCATTATTTTTGTTTGTTAATACAAAATAGATGGACAGAGGAAAATCACACTCCAACAGATCATTTTCTTTTTTGGAAATCTGAGCAATAAAGAGATCCTTTTATATTGTAAAACAGAATTATTGCTCATACATAAGGGCTTCAATTTTTTTCAATTATGAGCAGATCATTGCTTCCATTTATATAAAAACCAGAGTTGGAAATGTTCTGAGTAATAGGATGTCTAGTCACATGTCCATGTCAGACAAGCTTGAAGATGTGTCTACTCCTGAATACCCCCCTCCCCCCGTGGACAGCTGCTGTAGACGTAGACACTCCCCAGTCTGCCAGTCCGATCCCTCTGCTGTTACTTTCTATTTACTGTAGTGAAACACCTGAGGTCATTAGTAAAGAGAAAGGGGTTGTTATACTCAGTTTTAGAAGCTCAGCTCAGTGTCCCTTTTGCTTTGAGCTGTGATGAGGAAGTGTCCATTGTGGCAGGCATATGTAGCAAAGTAGAAAGCTTAGCTTATGGCCAGGATGCAAAAGAGAATGGAGTTAGGAGCCTCATATGCCCTACAAGGGCCCCATTACCTCCCAATAATACCACCCTGGGACCAAGCCTTTGACCCGTGGCCCCTTGGAGGACATTCCAGATCTAAACTACAGCAGGATTTGAAGGCAGTCTTGGCAGTTCCTCAGCAGCCCACCCCATGGTGCCACTGCAATAAGGGATCTGCCTCCTTGGCGTTTTAAGTTCACCTCTGCCAGCAGGGATCCTGAGTACTCTGCTAGGATTTCTGCTTCAAGCTCTCCTTGCACACTTTGTCTATTGAAGCTGAGGACATGGCATGTCTCCTCCATGATTCTACCTTTAGTGTTGCCTTGGCAGTGGCCATGGCATCTCCGTTGTGATCTACAGCCTGACGTGCTGTGCTGTACCGCTGCTTTGGGTGCCTGGGACTGCTTCCCAGATGCTTCACATTCAATAAGAATTTTGTGGAATTCTTAAATTTCATGAATAGTTCTTAATATTCTGATAAAGATCAAGTTCTAGAAGATGTGCAATGTGTTGGAACAGTGACTCAGTCACCCTCACCTCATATAGGGGATAGCTCTGTGTTACAGATGCCTATATATAACCCATCATTCACCCCAGGACCAAGAGGGCTGCAGGGAAACTGGTATTTTAAAATTATAATTATCAAGAGTCAGTCTTAAAAAAAAAAAAAAAAGAAAAGAAAAAAGAGTCAGTCTTTGCAACCAACTTCACTTTTGGCAGTCATTTACCCTACCACAGTAGATGCTTATCTCAGTGTAGGTTAAAGATAAAAATCTGGGCCACTGAGACAGCTGAACAGGTAAAAGCACTTGCCACACAAGCCTGGCAACCTGAGTTTGACCCCAGAACCCACACAAAGATGGAAGGAGAGAACCGACCAACATGAGCTGTCCCCTGGATTCTGCACGCACATGCATGTGTGGTATATAAGCCCCCGTCATATACATGCACATGCATGTGTGGTGTATAAGCCCGTCATATACATGCACATGCATGTGTGGTGTATAAGCCCCTGTCATATACATGCACATGCATGTGTGGTGTATAAGCCCCTGTCATATACATGCACATGCATGTGTGGTGTATAAGCCCCCGTCATATACATGCACATGCATGTGTGGTGTATAAGCCCCCGTCATATACATGCACATGCATGTGTGGTGTATAAGCCCCCGTCATATACATGCACATGCATGTGTGGTGTATAAGCCCCTGTCATATACATGCACACAAAATAAGTAAATTCTTAAAAAGTTTAAATGATGTCATAAGAGTTATAGCTGAATAAACCCAATGGGACTGGTAAAAGAAAAATTAAATACTGGGTTAGCTGATTGAAAATACGTGTTTTAATTACCTTTATGTTTAAAAACAATGGACAGAACTGTTGACAGACTGTTGAAAACATTAAAGGAAATCTATTTGATCCTCTAAGTGTGCAATGGCTTTTTCTGAAATAGACATTTGGAACATAAAATTGGTAATTGTATTCTTTCCCACCAATTCATGCTTTCCTCATTCGGTATTTGGTATCTACCTGGTGACAGTAAATTTTACAAATACAAAAATAGTTAAGATGATCAGTTCACCAGGAATTTATAGAAAACATAATGCAGTTAAATAGCTAAATACCAGCTGTTTCCAGGCCTGCTTAACTAATAAGAGAAAAATGAGCTAAAACATCTAAGACTGGAACTGACTTGGGATGCCACTTTCTTAGAGTGACTATAAGATCAGGCTACACAGAGAAACCCTGTCTCAAACACCCAGCACACTCCTGTTCCAAGGGCTTGGATTTAGTGGACCTAATATTAGTCCTGAGTTCTGAAGGGAACCTCTTCCATGCAATAGCACAAGCCCAGGAGCGACTGGAACTGGGGAAATCAAACACACGTGTCTTTGTTTTGCTGAAACAGTTGAGAACCTTACCCTTTAGGATACACTGAAACTCATAGAATACTAGAATTCAAAGAGAACTGATCATCTGATTCAGAAACTGCAAATTCAGGCCAGATATATTAAGCTTTCATGTCATTTTTAAAAACTTGAAATTGTCAACATTTATTTATTTATTTGAGACAGGTTTTCTCTGTGTACTTCGGCTGTTCTGGAACTCTGTAGCCCAGGCTGGCCTCAAACTCACAGAGATCTATCTGCCTCTGCCTCCCAAGTGCTGGGATTAAAGGTGTGTGCTGCCACTGCCTGGCTAACATTTAATTTTAATAATATTCACTCCAAGGCTGGAGAGATGGCTCCACTGTTGGGAGTTGCTGCTCTTGTAGAGGAGCCATGTTTGGTTACCAGCACCTACATCAGACAGCTTACAATCACATGTAACTCCAGCTCTTGGGGACCCAGCACTTTCCTTGGCCTCCATGGGCATCTGTACACACACATGGCATATATTAACATAAACATACACACATAAATAGAAGAGGATCTTCACTTCAAAGTCTAGTTAGCTGCTTTTAAAAACCAGAAGACGGGGCTGGAGAGATGGCTCAGCGGTTAAGAGCACCGTCTGCTCTTCCAGAGGACCCGGGTTCGATTCCCAGCACCCACATGGCAGCTAACAACTGTCTGTAGTTCCAGTTCCAGGCAAACACCAAGGCAAATAAATAAAGTTCTTTAAAAAAAAAAAAAAAAAAAAAAAAAAACCAGAAGACATGACAACCCTAGACCTTGGTAACAAGTCAACGTTCAGCTACCTGTCAACTGGTCCAGTAACTCCATTGGGTACCTGTTCCTGGAGTCTGTCACTGTCATCACCAGCCTGACTAGTGGACAGGACTGACTCTGTAGCACAAGGACGTAGAAACCCATCCTAGTGCTAAGAAAAGTCAGACACTTATTCCTGCACCTCTGGTGTAAGCACAACTTTGGTGACATTCTTGATCCAGTGCCCATCTCAAAACAGAGACTTGACCAATCTGGAAACCATGTAGCATGCCAAGGCCATTCTCCTAAGTTCTTGTGCTTGCTGATGAATTCCCAAGACAGTTTCATTCTTAGGAAGTGATTCTCAGAATTATTTTGGGACTCTTCGGAGTTCATTCATGAGCCAAAGGGCACCACTGAGCAGAGCCAAGGAGCCTGACTGGTGTGTGGCAGCCAAAGGAGTTGGAACATACATAAGCAGAGTGCTGATGCCCAAGGCCACCTGTTGGAGAAGAAGAAAGGTGTAATGCTGAAGTGACTGCATGTGGACGGCTAGAGAGACAAGCCTCCATGCTGCCTCATCATAACACTAGGAGCCATGTTTTTGACATCAGAAGCACATGTAAAACAATTAAAATCAAATAGAATAGGTAACCCTAAAATTCCCCTGGTGTCCTCTATCCGTTCTTTATTTTCCTTTGAGAGTGGGTCTTCCTCTAGCCCATGCTGGTCTGGAACTCATGGTGCTGCAATCTTCTTCCTTGGTCTCTGGAGTGCTAGGATTATAGGCACGAGCTACCACACCCAGCCTCTATCTGTCCTATTTATTCCACTGTGGCAGTCACTGTTACCAGTTTCTATATGCCTTACTTTCATGTATAAGGTTATTGAGAAATAAATGTTTTTGTTCGTTGGAGGCAGTTTCACTGTGTAGACCAGGCTGGTCTTGAACTCACCTGCTTCTGACTTCCAAGACTGGAATGTACAGACACATACAGTTTTGTGCTGTTAAAAATGCTGTTCTGTCATTTGATTTCCTTAAGGTGCTGTGCAGTAATCCACAGCAAAGACATAGCAAGGTTGTTTAGTTTAGTTCCAGTTTTAATCATCACAATTCTGAGTTTCTTCACACAAAGCTCTTAGTGTACTAGGGTATGTCTAAGACAGACACATTCATCAGTCTTCTGGACCAAAGCATTATATGTTATATATGTCACATATATTGTCTAATTGCCCCTTCAAGAGAGCTACTATAGACTCATAGTTTAACCAAGAATATCAAAATGCATCCATTTTCCTATCCCCATGCTGTTAACATTCTCTCTTTGCCTGCTCTGCCCACTTCAGCTTTCCAGAGTGATAAACACAAAATGATATTCATTAAGGTGTTCCTCTCTGATATTAAAAAGCTGTTGTGTTTATTAGCCATTTATCATTCCTCTTATGACAATAGTGTATTTATACTTTTCATGTAGTTTTTTATTATTAATCTACCATTAACGTTAACTTGGTCTGGGAGATGACATCAGATCAAGAAGGGCTTTGTACCTGCGCATATGCCAAAGCAAGCAGAGTCACTGCAGCCATCTTGGTCCTTCGAGGCAGGGGGATTCTCCGGGACAGGAAATAGAGCATTGTAATGGCAGTGACTGAGGTGATTCCCTATGAAAAAGAAAGATTATAAATCAATCACAGTGACTTCCATTCAACTCATACCTCTCAGGAACCCTGAGCAACCAGGAAGACCTTTACTAGTCACCAAGAAGACAGCTCCACCCGTGCTGTTCCTCATTAGCATCCCCCCAAGTTGTTTTCTGCTTGAACTGAGTGGGCACTGTCACCCAGGGTACCGCCAGAGTTGGTGTTTACTACTTTATACCCTCAGGGGAAGGCTTGGGTGAGAGCCTTGTCTTTGAAATCAGACCCTATATCTTTAGCCGAGATTTTATATCTAATTTTACATTCCTGTCTTTTCTTCAAAGATTTATTTTTATCTTATGTGAATGGGTGTAAAAATAATGAAAATTGTGGTTTCATTTCTATCAGAATAAGGGTCTGGGGTTGGTAATGAGGTTTCTTCCATCCATGCCAGAGAGAATGCTTTCTATCACATTTTTGCATCTGTTTTAGAATGAGCTACCGAGGGAGATCCAGACAAACTGTATTTATGCTAAAATGCTGGGTAGGGTGGGGACTGAGTGGCCTGGGAATGTCAGCCCTAGCCCATGGGTATGAGTCTTCTGCATCTCCTGTCTACCATCTCACACTCGGCATGCCTCCATCTGATAATATCCTGCCTTTAGCTTACCACTCAGTCTAGAGGTTCCATTTCTGCTGGCCATGTTTTATGAATGTTGCAGGAGAAACTCTGGGCTGTCCTTTGATATCTACACTTCCAGCAGCTAATCTAAACTTCACGTTCCTTTAAAGTGAGGTCCTCTTAAATCTCCAATTAGGCCTCGTTCCCTGTCAGCCTACTTGCCTTCTCTAATGGCCCTGGGGTCTCCTGGGTATACCAGTTCATGATACGCAGGCTGCCAGGCCAGTCTTAGTTCTGTTCCCCCAGTGTCAGCACCTCTGGGGCTCTTCCATAGCTCTGTGCTCACCAAAGACTATATATAGTCTGTTCTCTAATCAGCCGCGTCTCTGCTGCAGTGACACTTAGGCATATTCAAGATTCAGGGGGGTTAGTATTAACTTGCCTAGCTCATTTAAAGCTAGAATTAGGGTTTAATAACGAAAATGTCAGATTAGACATCCAGTCAGTCCTAGAATTGCTTCCAAAAGAACAAGCAGCTACTGCTGTGCTAACTGAAGCCACCAGTGCCTCCCTGACACTCCCAGAACCTGTGTGAGGGTCCTGATGCCCAGCAGCACGAACCAGTATACTTACCAGAAGCCGGTGATCAAACTGCACCATGGTGGGATTCTCAAAAACATTCTTCAGAATGGGAGAGAAGGTAAGGAGGTCCTCTGGTATCCAAGATTCTCCCATCTTGGGGAAGGAGTTATAAACGAGCCCAGCATCTAGCCCGGCCACAAAAGCCCCTGCGTGCCAAGACACACCAGACTTACCAAAACAAAGACCAGACATTAGTTCTGAATACAGACGTCTCCTGCCTCAGAGCTAGGCAAAGCAACTATTTGGAGGATAATATAAAAGTAGCCAATTAGATTTTTCAGGTAGAGAACATATGTCACAATCTCCACAGGACTCAGTAACGCCTTGAACCTTTATCTGTTCCAGTCCCAAGATTGCAGTGTATCTCTGCTAGAGACCAGAAGCTCTGGAGGAGATGCCCATCAATTCGGAAAAAGTCTTGTGTTCTTCCTGTCCCTAATTACTGCTGATCTATCTTGGAGCTTTAGGACTTACTCCCTCACCTCCTCAGTCTCTGCTCAAACAGCACCTTCCTAGAGGGGCCGTGCTGGTCCGACCCGGCCCCCCTCTCCCTTCATCCTGCTCTATTTTCCTCAGAGCATTCAATGTCACTGCAAGTGTTTTTGTTTTGTATTTTCTGTTTTTCTTTCAAGGATTTAATAAGTATTTATTAAAGGAACAAGGAAATACCAAAAAAAAAACCCCACAAGCTTGCAATCGAAACCCTGGATAAGCACAAAACGGCGGCTTAAAAATGGATAGATAGGGGGCTGGAGAGATGGCTCAGCGGTTAAGAGCACCGTCTGCTCTTCCAGAGGACCCGGGTTCGATTCCCAGCACCCACATGGCAGCTAACAACTGTCTGTAGTTCCAGTTCCAGGCAAACACCAAGGCAAATAAATAAATAAATAAATAAATGAAGTTTTAGGAAAAAAAAAAAGGATAGATAGACAGATCCATTATTACCAACAGAGAGTCAAAGAAATTTGAATCATTTTTGTAAAATTACTTACAAGATCAAAATATACACTTTTGGTTTGAGTTATTTTCATGACTGAGCAGCGCTGCCCAATAAAACTTCCTGCTGTAATGGAAGTGTTCTATGTCTGTTCCCTGATATATTAGCTGTAACCCACATGCCTTCTGATTACTCAGTGTGGCTAGTGTTATTTGGTTAAGTTTAACCACACAGGGCTTCTGATTCTGTATTACATAGCACATTCCAGAGTGAGAAGGGTAAAGGTGACATTATTTAGGAAAGAGACGTCTAGGGCTGGGGCAATGGCTCAGTGGTTGCTGTTCTTCCAGAAGACCTGAGCTTGATTCCAACGCCCAAGTTGGGTGGCTCCGAACTACATGTAACTCCAGCTACAGAGGATTCAATGCCCTCTTCTGGCCACTGTGTGCATCTGCACACACATGGCATACACTCACATAGACACCCACATGTACATAAATTTAAAAAAAGGTTTAAAATTCTTAGGAGAAAAAGACCTACATTGATGCTGGCTCCAGTGAGCTTGAACATCTTTGACTGTCACTGCGGACAGACCATCTGACTCATTCTGGTGTAATGTATGATGATAATGTTTACATAATACAGCTTTTGCTACATGCCAGGCACTGTTGTGAGCACTTCAGGTACATGACTTACAGTCATCATCTCATTGTCTCTGTTTTCTACACAGCTTGCAGTTCCCAGGTGAGGCCAGGAATCGATTGGACTGGGGCAGTTTGAATTTAAATAAATGCTCAATAGTTTTATTCAATCGAGTGGACAGTAGAAGCAGAAAACAGAGGGTAGATGGTGGCAGTGAAGGAGCCAAGTGTGACAGGAAAAGATAAAAAGGCAGCAGGGCTCTTCCTTTAAGTGGCCTGAGGTAAAAGGTTTCTCAAAAAAAAAAAAAAGGCAGCAGGAACAATGAAGTATTAGATAAGAAATGCCACTTCAGACTGGATGGAAATGTACCGCATGGCTGAGAAGAGCCTACCTGAGAGGGCCGTAAGGAACACCAGGCCTGCTGTGCCACCAGCAAAGCGTCTCAGCCACAGGAGCTGGCGGGTTTCAGGCAACTGAAAAGGATAATCAGGTAATCTCTTTGGTGAAAACTATAGAGGCAGGAAGATCTCCAAATCTAAACCCACACAATGTAAGGTCAGATTGTCTAATAGCGAGAATCAGTAAGTATTCCCACAAACACTGTCCTAACATAGGATAAACATTCTCAGCAGACACTGTTCTAACATAGGATAAGGACTCAGGCAGACACTTCCAATATACACCTATTTCATTGTTAGACATTTATTACATATCTTCCCAGATATTTCAAATTTAATTTATTAAATAAGTTAATTTTATTAAATTATTAATAATTAATTAAATAAATTAAATTTAATTAAATTTAAATAGTTTCCAGTAGCTAGTACATATGGGATAGAGAACATGACACTATATCACTTAATTATCTATCATCTTCAATTCTTTCTATAGTTAAGTAGAATATAAACAAAGAAAAGGAAAAATTGATACAAGTGATTAATTAGTAACCCAACAGTTCAATCCCAGTGTTTGGGTATGTGTGTGCGTGTGTGGGTATGTGAGTGTTGGGTATGTGTGTGAGTGTGAGTGTGTGGGCACATGAAAGTGTTGGGTATGTGTGTGCGTGCGTGTGTGGGCATATGTGAGTGTTGGGTATGTGTGTGAGTGTGTGGGTGTATGTGAGTGTTGGGTATGTGTGTGAGTGTGTGGGCATGTGAGTGTTGGGTATGTGTGTGAGTGTGTGGGTGTATGTGAGTG